>JAHWFP010188798.1:0-41537 GCA_023313725.1 Lithobius niger
GGGAAACAGCACTTGAATTTATCTCGATTCTACAGCTAGTAGAATTTACGTTTTAAAAAGGGTGTGTTCTTCCTTTGGTCGCTACGTCCACGTGTGAAAACTTTTGATGTGCCTTTCTCCCGGAATTGTCTTAAGCTAAACGTTTACAGTTTGCATCCGTCTATAGGGAACAGACAACCGTTGCCACCTACATAAAGGTGGTACGACGGCCATTTCGCACCGTTCCTATAATAATACTGTACTTCTATTGCAAACTGGAAAGGCGCAGCCTGAATGTCGGTGTTTATAGTTCGTGGGATTTAACCAAAACCAAATTGCCGTGAGATTGTGCCGTATTGGAATTCGGCTATATTGGAGAAAATCGATAGGCTTTCTCTGCGTAAAAGGAAAAGACCGCCGGTCCACAAGACTAAAGCCCAACAAAAGACGGTCGGACCGCAGAAAAATTCTGTGCTGCTGAATGGAGAAACAGACGAGAAATAAAAATCAAAAGCTAAAAAATAAATAAATAAAAGGGAAAAAAAAAACCGTCTTCCATTATGAATCTTTTATTTACAAGGGCTTATATTTCCAAAATTGCTAGTTGCTTTTACAAAACAAAGACGAAAATCTCGTACAACTGAAATACATATGGCATCGCAAGGCGGAGTATTTGTTTTTTGAAAAAAAATAGCCAGCAGTAATGCAAAACTTTATTTCCACAAGACTATTCCATAATGTGCAGTACATTAGGAAACAGCCAAAAGCGGTGTGGTAAACTTTATGAGTTTTCAAAGATTTTTTTTTTCTGTAGGTAGCCCTAATGGCCATGCAATGCCCTTTGGTGATTTCTATATTTTAACAAGGAAGAATACGAATTTGTTCGAATTTTATAATGAAAAATCTGAACGAAAGTTTGTGGATGGGAGCAAATGATCTATGAGTTGACGTAATGTTTTCCCTTTATCTTCTTCCTTCATTTTACATGTTTATATAAAAGTAAAAAAATTGACCCTCTGACAAGGCCTAACTTAGCCCATACGACATGCAATATGAAGTATTTAATTTTCAGTACAAGTTATTGTGTTGTGTCTTGTTCACCTGTTAAACAAAACTAAACAGTTAAATGAATGATGTAGTACAAGTTAAAGGTTCAGTGTGTGGCATACTTACGATTAAAAACAAGGAATTCATAATAAAAACACCAAGGGTGAAACACCCACGGATCTTGGCAACCAGTAGGACGCCATGTTGGAAGTGATGACACTTCCTCTAGATCTGATTAACTGGTAAATTATCAATAGACTTTTACATTTAACCATGTTTCATTTCGTTGTTGATGTTTATATACGTGTGCTGCTAGAGCCAGCTATCAGCACAATTACTTCTTTGTTTATGGCATAATTACTAGCAGTCGTACCCGGCTTCGCCCGGAGTTTTGTTTCGCCCTGTGTTTTTTTCCCAGTTTTCGGTCGGTGTGGCCTGAACGTTGACTGCGAAAAGCAATTTTTCTTCCTGTTATAAGTCTGCGTTTACAATATAAAAGCTTGTGCGTGAGCGTGGCGCTCGACGCTCGACGCGTACGCCAGTTCATGAACAAAGCAGAGCGCGCGGACAATTGGCTTGGCCCGCTCGTGGTATCGTCACGCTAAAGCAAACGCGCTTTCATTTACAAATCAAACGCGTGAGCAGGCGCGTGAGCTTGATAATGCTGGCCGATACTCCGTTCCAACTATGCTGTTTCACAACTTCCCCCTTCTGTAGCACCAAGATTCGATGCCATACGGGTCAGGCTAAACCAAATAAAGATATCGGGCCGTTTATTTTGTGCATTCAACTTTTTTGCGCACCACGTTTTCCTTTCTTGTGGCGCCGATGGAATCCGTTGATGCCGCCATTTTTTTTTTATCCCAGCATGCAACAACTAGCCGTGCGAGCGTCGCTTGGCGCTCACCGATCTAGGTCCAGTAGATATTCGCGTGACGCTTGAAAATAGCAAAACGCGCGCGTTCGCTCACCTGCTCTACAATTATAAACGGTCGCGCGTCAGCGTTGAACATGGGGAAAACTCGAGTTTCACGCGCCGAGCGTCACACGTACGCGTCAAAATCAATATTATAAATGCACCCTAATACTTCCCTCTTCCTCCCCGTCCTCATTCCTCGCGTCCCTGTCCCTTCCCTCCCTTCTTCCTTCCCAAAATGATTCGGTCTCCTTCTCAAAATGATTCGGTCTCCATCCCAAACAACCCCCCCCCCAAAACCAAACCTTTTTGGTTAAGTTAATGTGTAATGATGATATGCTTAATGGTAACGCACTGCCTCCATTCCAAATTTCTTTAGTTATTATACGCATTAGAATGCTAAGAGAAGGGCTAACAGACCCACTGCGCAACACACGGGCATTTCCCCGTCCATGTTCCCTCTCCCCACTCCCAGTCCATCGCTTTGGCTTGAGTGATTAGTACCGTGTGAAAAACAACCCATGTCCTTCGTGCATGACGTCATTTAGTCTTGCTCCTGAGATGACCGCGCAGAGTAAATTGTTAGTCGCGGCCACGGTAGAAGAATATATAGGTAGTGCCAATCTTTCTCTGACAACGGTAAACATTTGGACGAAATAAGTACCTGCTTTCAGCGATTTACCGCCAGAAGGCGCTGTCGTCAAGTAACGGAAGCGCAAAGCATCATGGGGATCAAAACTATTTAGCGTCACTAAAACGAATTGATGACGATAAGAATACAAAATTAGTCACTTAAAATATACCATAATTCAGATTAGGCCATTAAAATAATTTTAAGAAAGATCAAAACCTGGCTGATCAAGTTTTATTTTTTAAATCCAACATTCTCTTTTAAAATGGGTTGTCGTTACGAGTGAAGCTAAGTATAACGCATGGTTTTGTGCTCCGAGAACGTCCGAGAAACGTGCTCATCGGCCGTTCAGGCTGAAGCTTCATCCGTGGTTTACATTTATTGTAACGAACTGTATACAATTTAAATCGAACACAGAATAAATTCTTCAAATTCGGATGTTGCCCACGCACGAGGAATTCGTCAATTTCCGCAGGTATTGTCGCTATTACAATGGTTACCATGGCAACGACGCCGCCATTTTGTATTTCAAGTTTCGCCTCCTACGACAGCCTGACAAGTGCTACCTTCTGGTGCCGTTGGTGGACGCAGGTGTTTCTTTACACCACTACTTTTTTTTTATCAGAAAAGCGTCACTATACCTACTAATGTACCCTGGTCGACGCAATAATGCGCCAATTTCAACTTTTCAAGGCAACAACGTGTCAATTTCAACTTTTCAAGGCAACAACGAGTCAATTTCAACTTTTCAAGGCAACAACGTGTCAATTTCAACTTTTCAAGGCAACAACGTGTCAATTTCAACTTTTCAAGTCAACAACGTGTCAATTTCAACTTTTCAAGGCAACAACGTGTCAATTTCAACTTTTTGTTCTTTTTCGTTGCTGAGGTTCTTGCGGTGTCATCTTTTTTTGTTGTGAAACTTTTGCTTTGTTGGGTGTGTCCTTTGAGTGGGCAGTCGCAGACCCCCCCCCCAACTTATTTTCGAGTAGAATGTGCTGCATTTCAGCGGTATCGCACAGGGCTTATGAGGTATACATCCGTCCGGGGTGTGGAGTGGAGTCGACAGCCTTCTCTCCCTTTATTCTTCCCCAGACCTGAAGGCAAGGCTGAGGTCTGTAGCTAGTTTTGTGATTAAGTCAGGAGTGCGTGTTTAGGATGAGGTGTTAGTTTCTGCATACTCACGGGCATATCTCTTTACCCGTTGTGTCTTCCCCTATGTTCCACTCTGCTTCACTGCTTTGACTGTGTGTGTTGAGTAAGTTGTGCTGAATCTGTAGATTTATCCTTTGTATACGGGCTTGTGCATGTGGTCCGAGGCTCGGTATAATAAATCAGAACAAACCAAATCCGCTGTGAACACACTCCAATGTAATCTTAGACCACGCATCACGCGAAAACCATAAGGACTATTATCCAAACCACACTTTACATGCAGAAGCACGGGTTTCAGGTTAAATAAATTGTTTAATGGGTTTGTAAGTTATCGACAGACAGACAACGGACAGCAGCATAGAACGGTTAGTACCTTTACGCTTCTTCGCAGCACGCGTAACTAAAAGATAAACGAAGGAGGAAAACATGCCAAACAGCAAAAATCGTACACTAGAAATAAAGTAGTACAGTAAGCCAACTTTATGCACTTTATACGTTTCGTCGGAGTAGCATGATTTGTGTATGTTTATTCAAGCGATTTGTGTATATTTATTTAGCTAAAATAGACATCTCCTTTCTTTAAAACTTCAGGTTGAAGAATTGGGAGTTAAAGGGAATAGCTCACATCCGGGGTGGGAAAAAGGAATGGAGAATAAAGGGTTTTTTTGGAAAAATGGGAGGTGATTTCCTTCTTGGAAGTCGGTATCGATCTTGAGACTTTAGAAGTCGTAATATTCTCCCATTTGGTCCCACCTAAACATTGTAATCATGAGCAATTTGTACTTCGTAGAAGAACGATGGTGGATGAGTGATTTGGTGGTTTGTTCCTGTCAGTCGCCCCGCAGCATGTGTTCGTGCGCATCGGGAAAGAGTTCTACGGGTTGTGTGAGTGCTCACAAAGCCGATGGCTTTAAGAAACAAGCGCTTATCATTGTAAAAGGGAAAACAAAATTTATGGGGCACACTTTACGGGACTGTTGGTACTTTATGAGACTGTAGTGTAGCACTCATTTGGGACTATTTTTCATGATATGCTTTTTGACGTCACAATTAGTGGAAACGAAGTCAGGTTAAAAACATTTCCGTAACAATTTTGTTTAGTGAAGATAAAATATCCATAATTATCACAAAACAGAATTGTTAAGTATATGTTTTGGTGCGTTTAATTTGTGTATTATACAGTTGTTTTGTTGTTTTGTACTTGTTTTGTCGTTGATTGTGGGGTTACGCTTAATTCTCTTTCGTGTTAATGGATATGTCTCTGCTTTCTGTGCATTCGTATAGTGTGTAGCATGCACGAGCTTTTCCTTGTTAAGTGAATTTTTTTTCCAATTTTTTGTCCAATGATTGTTTTTATTCCTTGGTAATATCAGATAGTGAACGTAATTTGTGTTTGAAATACAGTAGGCCATGTATATGAGTGGGCGTGTGTGGATGTGCTTAATTTTTTTTGTCTACTGGGGTTTTGTTGTTTTGAGAATTGTTTCGTTTTGTTCCCTTGAATTGGAGTTGAAATTATCATTTGTTTCGTTCGAGTGAACTCTAATCCCTTTACTGTTTGTGTACTTCACATCTCTGAATATCGTGGGGATACGAGCTCCAATGCTTTTTTTTTAACGGAAAGCCGTTTTTGTTCAGTTTATCTATTGTTTTTTTTTTCCCGGTTCATCTGTATTGTCATTGGTGCGGTCTGATGTATCAGGTGTATGTCCATTCACCGCTCAATTTTGTTTGCATAAAAAAAAAGAGCATTAGAAATACATATTTATGTCCATACTCTATCCATGCTTTGTCCACTATATATCACTTGACAGCAACATACTAGCGTGTGTCTAGTTTAGCGTTTGTCAGCTCGATGACTGGTTGATTCTTAGTATGAACGTTTCTTTTCTAAACAGCGAAGCCGTTTTTTGTTCAATTTAATTTGTTGGCTTTTTTCACTTCTTCTTATTGTCAGTGGTACGGTCTGATTTATCATTTGTATCATCGGCCGCAAATTAATTGGTATTTTATTTGTATATTGTTCTGGCCTACATTATTTCGGTAAAGCTATGATGACGTTTTTTTTCTTCTTTTCTTTTCTTTCTTCTTGTATCCGCCAACAGCCAGCAATTAAAAAAAAATCTCACATGACCCGATTTCTCACAAAGGGTGACGAGTTATCGGATGATGACATCGTGCTGAAAGACGCCAAATATCTCTGTCACTGTAAATTTAACGAGAAGGAACAGTAAAAACCAACCAGATCTGTTACTGGGGGTTTGAGGAGAGACATTGCAGTAAAACAACAGCGAACGGAGGCAACGATTTCTTGTCATTTATGTCATAATATAAGAAGTAGATTGATGGCCCCCACCTCCCTTTAAAGCCGACTGTAACGACCAAGGGTCCCCTTTAAACCAACGCCAACAAAATGGACGAAAACAATAGAAAAAAAAACTTTAAAAAAAAAGAAAGAAAGATAGTAGTGAAAAAAGCAAAAACACATAGACATAAACAAAAAAAAACTAAATATCTCATTCATCTGAAAACTGGAATGAACGTCTTAATATTTTTATTTTTATTTTTATTGGAGTGAAAATGAGGAAGGAGAAATAGCTCTCGAACACGTCTTCTCCTGGTGCTAGACATTCTGTTCAATAACAAATAATAATAATATTTGACGTCTATATTTATATTATATATACGTATATACATATATACATATTATCGTTTATCATACATACACATAGATCGACTGTCAACACGAAATGTCCGTGATCTGCTATTCGTCAGTCTTACAAATCACAGTGGTAAATATTGCAGCGTTGTGGATGTTATTAAAGTATAAGTCCGACCGGTTAAAGTTCGACATACACATTTATTGCTGTCAAACTTTAAAATCAAGTGAGAGCATTGTGAAAGGTTGCTAAAAAAAACATTAAAAACAATAAGTTCCAAAAAGGATTTAAGAAATTTGGAGTAATTTTAATTTAAATATATAGCTGCATATGACCTTTCAAACACATTTTTTTAATAATCTTAATATACTGTATTGTATAAGTACAGTAGACAACGAATAAAATATATTAATAAAAGCCTACTGCGGGTATTGCAATCAAGTAACAAAGTGGTGTGTGCGTTACGGGGAACAGGGACACAACCACTGTAGACAGAATCACATGCGAGGAAAAAACTACGTAAAACCAGGTTACGCTTTTCCGTTCATGTGTTTTTTGGCGACAGTGACGGTTTTTATGCCAGTTGTAATCAAATGTTAGTAATTCTATTGTTTTAAAATTTTATTAAAGCCATAATTCCATTTCTTCGCCTTTTGTTTGCATCGACTATTTAGGACTTAGAGTGTAGCTAGCAGATTGTTGAAGTAGTTTATTAAAATGTCTGCGGCCTTGCAGTGCTGGAAACACCGGTTCTCGTCAGATCCCCGAAGTTAAGCAGCATTGGGCTGGATTGATACTTGGGTGGGTGACCGCCTGGGAATCTGGCTGTTGCAGACATAGGGCCTTAGGGCTTCGGGCAGATGACCAGGAGTGGTTAACGCTCGTTAAACCCTTTAACTCTTTAAAATGCCAAGGTATGCATGCAGTCTAAGTCGCTCAAAAAGACCGACTACATTAAGTAGTTTTAAACCATGTTTAATTATGCCGTCTTTCAATCCATTATTGTTTTTATCTGAATAATAAAATGGATAATAAACAGCGCGAAATCCCTAAGGAATGGTACGCATGTGCTAGAAAATCCATTAACTGTAATTTACAAAGAAAAATAATCACAATACAAAAATCACGATTATAAACAAGCAAACCTAATTAAAAATACATAAATTTCGCATGTCCCCAATGTAAAAACAAAAAAAAAATTGCAGCTGGTTTACACGTTATGGCTACCGGGAAGCTGAAGTTAAACTATGTTAAAGTATGCGCGGCCGGCCTATCTTGAGTTCACCGCAGAACGAACACAGATAATCGATTGTACGTTTTTAGCAGCAGAGTGCCTTGTTGATATCCAAGATGGTTACAAAAACAATAGCGGCCGTCGATTAAAGCCGCCCCATCCAGGAAGACGTAGCCGCTCATAAAATACTTATAGGACTCACGATATGCCACCCACACAATAATTACCTGATAAATGCCAAACTTAAGGTTACCTCTGCCCCCCCCGCCACACTCCCCAACTCCCTTCGATTAGCTAAATACCAGGTTAACATAGCGAGGAAAAATTAATCTCACCAGAAATGTGGATTTCCCTTAGGGCTCTCACACCAAACTGCTCAAATCGAGCCGTTAGCCGGCATCCCTTTGATGAATGATCGACGTTGCCTATTTCAATCAAATTTGACACAAAAACGGTAAAGAAACTTCGTAATTAACAACAACAACCAATGGATCTGCCTGCACCCAACTCATTTGCATAACCGGTGATATAAAGGCTATACGTGATAAGGATTTACCCGAAATCGGCATTTATTTCATATCCACCGTGATAAAGTGAAGCTAAGCATGAGCCAACCAGAATACGTCACGTGGTATGCCTGTGCTATTCATGTGGTATAGTTGCTAAATTGCTATTCTGTTTTAGAATATACTTGTGAATCTATAAATTAGGCATTTTTTTATTTCTGTAGGAAAATGATAGTGTATTTGGCCCTAACGGAGAAGTCTTCCAGGGTTGCCTTCCAAGATTTCCCCTCCCTTTGTTGGTTTCTTTCCATCGAAAATGTTCAGCATGGTTCATAATTAGGCAGACTCGTATATATTAGCATTAGTTTGCTTCAGGAATACATGGGGCTCAGAAAAATTTATGAAAAATATTAATACTCCTATATTAAAGCATCCAATCTAAAATCTTCCAATAAAATAAAAAGTACTGACTGATCCAAACTAATCTCCACTGCAATATAAAAAGTTATTGCTATTTCAACACAGTTCACAATACTCACACCTACTCAGGTTGTCTCTTGGTTACTCACTAAAGGCTGGGGTCCCAGGTGAAAGTGGAACACCCAAGATGGCTGCCGGCATTCCAAAAAGGCTTCTTGGTGAAAATGGGTCCTTTCCAGGTGAAAAATGGACGGCCGATGCACCACTTGTGCAACCCCACTATACCCGGTACAAGGAAGAACGCCAGAAGGATGGTAAATTCAGGGTTTATTCCAGGGCCACGCGGTCTGTCCTCAGGAGATGTTGTCCAATGGTTCAAGGATGCTCTGATCAGGGCTACTAGCAGAGTAGCACACTTCAGGAAGATTTCTTAGCTGGTTAGGGACTAGCTCCCAGAGTGAGGCTGCAAGGGGCTGCAAGGCCTTAAGTACCTAGAGCCGCAGCCAGTACCCGCCACTGGTGGTGCAAGGTACTTCCTGTACTATATCCTGGTATCCCATGATCCATCTCTGCTAGCAGCTACCCCTAGGGGCAGGCAAGGCCAGAGCCATCCTGACCACTGATCTCCAGGGACTGGACCATACATCCAAGTACATAGCATTACTGGAATACATCAATAAAGATACAGAGTATACAGAATAGATAGCATGGAGCCATAGCATCAAGGTAAAGAGGCCCACTAAGGCCCTAGCTTAAGGAGTACGAGGAAGCTGTGGAAACCGTCGTTGAAGCATTCAAGGCATTAACTCATGCAGGCTAACTACAGCTTATATGTCCAAGACTAAATAGCCTGCACCTGCCAAAGAACTCACAGTGACTCAAATATATGATGCTAGTACGAATAGCAAAGGTGTCTATCTGGTAGTAAGACGTATATCTTCGTCTGCCAGAGGTCTCCATTTCAATCCTGACCTCAGGCACCGCTGGCATTTTCAGGAAGAGAAGGACCAGCTGATGCCTCGTGCGCTTGTCGATTGTGGCATGTAAAAGAGCCTGCAAATTTCCGATTGGAGAATTGTTCCTCTCATCTGCTGTTGCTGTGGCTCCTGTTGAGAGCACGTGAAACCTTCCGTGTCAGCCTACAAAAGCATCTATCATGCGTTTTACATGATCTTGTTCAATTTTAAATTTCAACAAGCTTTAAGTGCGAGTTTTGTAAATAGTCTTTACTTGATGAAGCTCAGCCTCCCCACGAAATGTCTACTGGTATAGTGCATAAACGGTGTCGAAAATGCGTTCTGCCATTACGCAATTTACGTCAGAGACTCTGCTGGCATACAAGTACGAATACTTTCGGTGCTCAGTGCGTTTAAGTACAGCTAACTATTCCTTCAAAGCCGGACGCATGCAAGTCGTCAGTTAGAATACTGTCAGGTCAATGTAAAGGAGTTTGAGACCACAACTCTGAGGCCAATAATTTCGTTGTTTGGGCAGCATCGACCTTCGTTTACTACGTCTGTGTGTGTACCTTTTTGTTTTTATCACAGGGTTTTTATCGTTGTCCCACACTTGCCGCATGGATACAGACTATACTTGTAATGAAAAGGTCAAAACTTGCCAGAATAATATCGTAGAACAATCCTTTAATTTTTTTTTAAATAACCACTAAATTATAATCATTGGAACTCGCGCAGAACGTCTTTATTGTTAACTTGTCTCACGTTCGAAGTCGTTATTTGTACCACCACGTGGCCCATAGCGATCTGAGACGGTTTTCAGCCTTTGCTATCCCAGACTAAGGGCGCGTTTACGCAAAAAGGCCTTCCCGCTCGCCGAAAGCTATTTGCTAGTCAACCGTTATTTATTTATGATTAGTTTCCCGTTGCTACTAAATGAATGCGGTAATAGATAACAAATTGTATATATTATAAATAACAACACGGATAAAGAGCAAAGTGCTACAGTAATTTTAAACATTGCTACAAGATTGTTGTCATTTCACATTATTTCCGAAATTTGCTATTCTCCCTCAAAGTACAGCTTCTAGCAATGATCAAACGCCGGTAGAATATATAGCTTCTCGCAGCGAGAATTCAAAATCCAACATGGCGTCCATTTCGTGGCTATCGAATCGAAGACAAATCATCGAATGCCGGCATACAAAAAACATTCTGTCGTCTTTTGCTGCAGTAAAAATTGTTTTCTTGTTGTCATAAATCGACGCTCAAATGTTGCAAGCATCGTACGCCGTGTCACGAGGCACAAGGAGAAGATTTGCGTCTGCGTCGTTGCCATGGTTACTAATACGCATAGACAACTCGAAAGCCGCATACTCCGGTAAGGACGAGAAGCAGCCATCAGATTTATTATTGATCAAGTAAAAGCTAGTGAGCGAGAAAACTGTCGTTGCGTAAACGAGCCCTAACTTCCGGAAATGACCGGGGCTTTTACCTCGATGCGAAAAGGCTTCTCAGATCGCTCTGGTCAACGTAGCGTGCAAATAATGGCTTAGGGCACGTTTACGCAACGATTCGCATTTGCATTCTCGCAGCTAGAAGCTAGATATTACCTGAAATTCCAACATGGCGGTGGCTTTAGCTCTCCCACCTAGCAACGAAAACAGTCAATAACGTGAGTGAAGATGCGACTGGGAAACGTGTTTTGTCAGGAGGAATTCTTTATCTTATTGTCACGGATTATAAGACTGCAAGCATTTACTCAAATTATGTCGGAGTTAGCTAATCCGTAGCGTTGTAACCATGGCAACGATACCTTTGGCATCGCGATTAGCTTCTCGCTGCGAGAATGCAAAGGCGATCAATTGCGTAAACGCGCCCTTAGAACGTCAGACAAGTTATCAATAAAGATGTTCAGCGCGAGTTCCAGTGATCATAATAGTGCGTAAGCGTAAAATTTAATAACGTTTAATACAGCTAGGGATTGTTCTAAGATATGATTTCTGGCTGATTTCTCCCCTTTCATTGTATGCATAGTCTGTAACCATGTGGTCCACGAGCGTCTACGAACCCCCTGTGGTTACTTGGAATATTTTTTTCGTTTTATATTTTGGAAAGGCGTGCACTAAGAAACATAACAACGTAGCTGCCACCACGTAAGTAAAAGCATTTTTGTTTGTGCGAGAGGACTTAGGGGGACCGAAACAAAATGACGATTCTTACCCTATTTAGGCGACAACAAAGAACCCTATATCGGTATTGTGTCGTCACCTTAAAGTCGCTGGGTTATAGTTACTTCCTGGGTAAGGGGCGAAGGTTTTAAAATTTAACGTTAAAAGTATTATGGGAAAAATTTAACGCCGAAGGAATTACGGGCTTAACTTCTCTCTCTAAATCGTTCCATAATAAATAAAGAAATCTCAGTTTTATGAGTCAACTTCAACTTTAAAGGAAGAGACTGAAGGTGGAGGGAGTCATCGGTGTCGCCAAAGATAGTGCAAGCAGAAAACAGGAAGAAGTAAGGGAGATTCGAAGATGAGGAAGTGGGGGTGGGGGTGGGGGGGGATTGGGGTAATGAGATGGGGGGGGGGAGGGTAAACGGGAACTTCTAGACGATGTCACGGAAGGACGAGGCAGAAGCGAGACCAAGCAAGTCGGGCTGTTGCATATGCGATTTCTGCCGAAAGGGAGCTTAGTGCATGGCTGGTGCCGTTCGATGTGTTAGGGGACCGATGCGACGGCGATGGAAAAAAAAAGAAAAGAAATTACGATAGCCTTCGTTGTCAGCAGACTTCAGCCAACCGATGATCGGTTTTGGCTTGGTCGCTCTGTCAGTCCCGTTTCCTTTACGTCCTTGATTGACCTTCGCTTGATTGACCTAGGCATGAGACGCTGAGAAGAGTCAAGATAGAAGAGACTCATTGGCATCAGTTTTGCCCTGTTTTGTTGTCTCTTAAGTTCGTCTAGTTTTTTTTTCAGAAATTCATATTTTTTCGATGCCTCCCTAAAATGGTTGACTTATCGTGTTCATAACTGTAGTCTGTTCCACATTATGTTTGCAGGAAACTGACTGTATAACGCCACGTTTCCTTCCACTACAGGAGTGCAACAACATGTAAATATTCTACTTGTAGTCTCTAACAGTAACTGTGTACAGTCGACAGGTGTGATATCCACATGTTTTTGCAGTCGTAGTGCAAGGAAACGAGGCATCATACAGTCAGTTTCCTGCGAACATAATGCGGAACAGACTATAAATCCTCACTACATCCTAACTATATTTCTTAAGTATATCCTAATTTACACTGAGTAGTATGTACTGTCAAAGGTCTAGTATAATTGAAGCTTAGTATTTAGTTATTTTCATTAAAATATGTTTTATTTTGTAGACTTGCAATAGGTTTTATTGGGTGCACCACTGAGAAGGGGATAACAGTGGAGGCTAAGATTTTATTGAATACCTTTTGTCAGTGCCACTATTAGGGGTAATGCAAAGGGTGCAAGGGACCCGGGCCCAGGAGGCCCACAATTCACCAGTTGGGGACCAGATAAGACAAAATCAGTACGTTTTGGTTGGGGTTGGTACTCACTCTGCCGCTATATTTGTGTACTTGTTGGGGAGAGGCCCAACATTCTGTTCTTGCACCCCTCCTTGGAAAAAACTTCCTGCGCCACTGCTTATTGTATCAGGGAAGAACTAAGGATCAAGTTTAAATTTAAATCTTCATTGCTAATGATGTACTAAGATTAGTTTATTAATGCGTCATGGTGAATTTATAATTGAAGTGATATGCTTGGCGTATTAGCGGGTATCTAGTAATCTGTTTATTTATTCTAAATAAGATTGAGTGTGTTTTGTATTATTTATCTGGCTGAATTAAGCTTTTTTGGGGGATTAGCTCTAAAATTAGGAAAGATTATGTTTTCTCACCTTGTTGACGTTTCTTACGTGATTCAGATCTCTGAAAATTTTCGTTGTTTCAAAGATCAAAAGAGATATTAAGAAAGGATGAAAGAAATTAGACAAAATATGGAAAAAAAAAGTCAGTTAAGGCAAATATGATTTTGGCTCAACATTATTAAAAGCCATGATTTTAAGCAACCAAATTTAAGAATGCTACAATGTGTCGCCTTTGAAAAGGACCGTCCGATGTTGAAAGGTTGTACTCAAATTCCCCCAGTGGCGTGGACCCCATCATGCTTTCAAATCGATAGAGATGATTATAAAAAATTGTGCCTTTTTTATGTAAGTAAGTAAGAAGTTTATTACGACGGCTCGAAGTTCATGGTGAACTTGTGTGTGCCGTATAAGGCAGGTACAATATATGGCTCATGATAACAATAATATGGAGGTAAATATAGAACACATTATTTGTTGACAAGTACTATTTTGAACATAAATCCATAGTAGGAATCAGAAACAAAAATAAACACAATGTAACAGTTTAAGTACAAAACAAAACCAAAAAATAATAATAATAATAATCACTAAATGCACATTCCACATTTATGTATATATCTATCTATATACAACTATATTAATAAAAAAAAAAGTTTTTTTAAAATTAGACCGAGTGTTTATCTGGGCATTGCTTAATCAATATCTTGATTAAGTAAGAAGTAGTCGAATAGTTTATTTTTAATCTCAGTTATCCCATCAATTTGGAGTAATTCAATAGGGATTTCATTAAATATAGAAGGGATTTTATATTTGTTTGTTCGTTTGCCATATTGGTTCTTGGCAAAAGGCACTTCATATCGATATGTGGTTTTCCTGAAATAATTATTCTTTATTGCTGAGCTTAATTTGTGGTCACAGTTAAAATAGTTTTTTAGAATTATAACGAAATCTCTAAGTTGTTTAATTTTGAGTATTTTTGTTTTCCTGTATATTTGTTTAGATTTTAAATTTCCATATTCGTTAAAAAGAATTTTTACGATTCGGTTTTGCAGTTTTTGCAGTCTATTTATGTGGCAGTTAGCAGCAAATCCATATATTTCAATACCATATCTAATCAAGCTTTCAACCCAAGAATAATAGATCATTTTTTTGCTTTTTATGTTAAGGAGGTGTCTGATGTGATAGAGACTAGGCATAAGTTTACGTAAATTTTGTGCAATTTTATCGATCTGCCTTTTGTAGGTCCATTGTGAGTCGATTTGGAATCCTAAATAAGTTGCTTCACTTACGTTTTTAATTTTAAAGCAGGTAGTATCACAGTTCCTTGTCGTACAGAATTTAGAGTGAAGGAAAATGTTTTTGACAGAAAACTTCGGAGTGTGCGGGGATTTGATAGTCATACAGACTGTTTTTTCTTCACTGATAAAGACTTCATTTGTTATGAACCAGGAGTTTATTAAGTCAAAATCATGTTGCAACATGGACAAAAGTTTATCATATTCATGATTACAAGCAAGGAGGAAAATATCATCTGCGAAAAGAAAAATGTCACAATTTGTAACAATTCTCTCAATATCATTTACGTAGATAAGGAAAAGTAAAGGACCCAGGACTGATATTACTCGACCGAATGAGGATGATATTCTGTTGTCAACAAAATCTAGCAGCAATGAACCTAGGACCTGAAGATCAGATGGACGTCCTTTGCGAAGGCGACGCACTTTAGCATTCTGTGATTTGGTTGCTTAAAATCGTGGCCTTTGATAAGGGTGAGCCAAAATCACATTTGCATTAACTGACTTTTTTTCCGCATTTACTTAGTCTTGCTTTTTTGGATCCTTTCTTATTATATGTCGTGATTTTGGAAACGACGAGTATTTGACAACAACGTTATCAACAAAATCTAGCAACACTGAACTTGGGGACCCGAAGATCAATAGACCTTCAGGTCCCCAAGTTCATTATTGCTAGAAGTTGTTGACTAAATTGTTCTAACCATCACAAAGCATCGTTTCAGCACCGTCGAGTGACAATGTTTTAGCACGTTCTGCGATCGATGAGATAAAATGCCATTCCCAAAGTACGGATTCGGGCAACATTTCAATGATACTTGCAAATTTCCGTCGTTATTTGCTGAAAGGGATATTTGCCGGTAAGACTTTTCATCTTCTGCAGTTAAGATCAAATTGGTTAATACAGAAGATAATAGGAAGAAATAATGGCGCAATAAGTAATTAAAAAAAAAACCAACAACGATTAAATCTGAGCAGTGGGGCGTAAGATTCGATAGGCGTCTTGGTTCTGGCTGTACATCTCTGGCTTCTTTCATACCCGGATTCGATCCTGGTAATAGGAAGTGTATATGTACGGGTTTTTCTCCAGTTGTTTCCTGACCGTTGCACGAGGGTTCCCCGGGTTCTTTGTTTCCTCCCTTCTGCGGCAAAAAACAACTGATAAAATGGTGGTTCCTTCCACTGAACATCTGCCGTTCGGGCCTTCAACAATCGGCTGCAGCGACTGCCTAGTCGCACCGATCTTCTGTACAGTTCCTCCACTTTCATTGTTGAGGCGCTCACCTATCACGCACCAACAGCTATCTCTATTATACTAATCTAAAAGCAGTAACCATGACAACTGCCGGTTAAAAAAAGTGTTAGCATTTAGGCCTATTTTACATTTTAGGCGTAATTGTCAGCTTTTAGGCCTAATTTTAACCGGCAGTTTTAATTTCGTAAGTAGCAGATAACGAAGATTTGGATTGTATAGTAAGCATATTTTTTTTATTTTTTGCAACACGGTACACCTTCAGGCACACAGTTACAGTGTTACAACGTTAAGCGCAACGTAGCCTATATAGATCAGTGGTAGTAGGGAAGTGACGAGAGAAACGCTATTGATGAAGCCAACAGCAACTCGTTGCAACTTGACGTTGCCGTGGTAACATGATTTTAGGCCTAATTTTCATTTTTTGGGCCTAATTTTTTTAACGCAGTTTTAATTTCGTAAGTAACAGATAGGCCTAATGGAGAATTTGGTTCGACGGTAAGTCTATTCATTCACGCAACAATGCGACGAGACTATTTTAAACGAAGCTAAAACCCATTCGTTTTTTTTTGCGTGTTATCTTAGGATTTCAATTCGACAATCAAACGTTATAATTTAATTTAGTTACGTCGAAGAATTCTATTAGCTATAAGGAAGTAACGATGTTTTAATTTGCCATGTTATTTAACTAACTTGTCACACTGAATCTAACGTTATAAACAGTAGTCGTCTCTATCAGGTACCGTTGCGAAGTTGGAAAAAAACGACGGACGGACAGATGGACAAAGTCGTTGCAATAGTCTTCTCAGCCGGTACGGCTGTACAGAAGACTGAAAAGCTGTATAGCTTACTGACCGACACGTACTATATGTAAATCAGTGACTGCACTGCAGGACGAATACTTAGCTTGTAAAACTGTTGTCAAAAATCATCAAAGGATTGCACGAAAAACAACATATACATACAAACGTTTTGTTGAAAAAGTAAAAATCATATACAATAACACGGAAAATCGGCCTAAAATCCTGAAATCAACACGTTTTCTCAACAAGCAATTTGAATCTTGCATTAGGGCGCGTTTACGCAACGCTTCGCCTTTGCATTCTCGCAGCTAGAACTCAATCGCGATGGCAAAGGTGACATTGCTATGGTAACAACGCTAAATGGATTAGCTAAATCCGACATCGTTTGAGTAAATACTTGCAGTCTTATAATCCGTGCCAATTATTTTAAAGAATTCCTCATGATAAAACAATTTTCCCAAACGCTTCTGAACTCAAGTTATTTGCTGTTTTCGTTGCGAGGCGGCAGACATAAAACCTCCGCCATGTTGGAATTTGAGGTGATTTCTAGCTTTTAACTGCGAGAATGCAAAAGCGAGTGGTTGGATAAACGTGCCCTTATCCTCATCATGGAAGACGTGGAATTCTCGAGTGTATCTCTATCACTCATTAAGCACTCTCTATCAGAACACTCAATCTCAATCATACTCGGTATCGTTTCAGGAATTCTAGAAATAACTCGTTATTTCGAGATGTAGAAATCACCATATCGAGATATCCCGCGAAATCGAGATATAATAGTATACCGCCCGAGGCGAACTGTATCGAATTTATCACCTGATGGGCGATATCCTGCACATGGCCAATCCTCGATAACTACGTCAAGTTGACGTGGAGGCTGAAGGCCGAGACGTCATCGGGACGTAGTTCGAGCAGATTGGCCATGTAAGGGTTATCGCCCATCGGCTCATAAATCCGATACAGTTTGCCTCGGGTGGAATAACTAATTTATCGTACGGTCTCTAACTTTCGAAATGGAAAACAAAATTGTTGGGGTAAAGGTCAATGGAACGTTTTCCTTCATAGCCGTGTTGTTATGCAAACATTATGTCGTCACGTTTGCACAATTTTGCATTAACGCAGTGAGGATTTGCGTTGATGCAGTGATACCGTTTGAGCGGGAGGGTGTTTTGCGTCTTTAGGGTGGGATTTTCTTTAAAAAAAAGGGTGTAGGAGAAATACTTTTTTAAAATTCAATGGCCAGACGTCTATTAATGTGTTGCACAACACGGAAACTTCATCAAGTAACAATTACGTCGTTTACCTTAGTCACGTTATGTGACATCACCCACTTTACTGTGAAAGACATCGTCCCAAATATCGTGATGTGGGATATATATTATATCGCTGATCGTTTTTAGAATTGTGAAAGTTAAGGCCCGTACGATAAATAGAGATATCCTGTGAGAATTATCATGATTTCCCCAGCCCTTGTGCAGTATATCCGTAACTTCCATCAGGACTACTACAACTAAACTTTACTGGTGTGATCGTTAGGCGACCTACCCTTCAACCTCCCGCCGGCACCGGCATTAACCCAAAGGATACAACACAATGAACGATCTCAGTGCGGGTTCACCTAGTTCAATTATTGCTCAAATGACGGGGACAATAATTACAAGCATAATAACGAAGGCAAATTCGTTGTTGCTGTTGTAGGCCAGACAGCAACCTCTGCCAGTATTTTATTGCAGCTAACGCTAATTATGACTTCCGTAATTCCCCATTGTCTTTTATACTGTTGCACTGTATACCTAGTTTACAGATTTAAGAATGTATTATTAACAACCACAAATTATTTTCTCATGTAATTCCCCGGTCGTAATGAACTGGCTGAGTTTGTTGACGCAGTTTGATAATAATGGGGGTTACCATGTAGACTGTTAGCCGTTCGTTGCTATGCTCCCAGCGTGCGGCCTATTTGCTACTACTTAGACCTGCTGATTCCTATTTTCCCGTTTTCTGCTTTGTTCCGTGTAAATTGACCGTGTAACTCGCATTGACGTGAACGCTGGCCGGTTGTGAAGCACAGTAGCCGAGGAAGCACAGCAGGAATTCCGCCGTATTGAATATTACGCGAGCTATTTTTAAGATTTCAGGTGGTTCGTTTTTTTTATATTTGTTATTTCATTCAACCCGTACTGTGTACATCCTAACGTGTCTAAGATTTTCTAGTCTAAATAATATTTAGATAGAAGCCTAAGCTCTTATATAGGGTGACTGTTTCTGGCAACAGTTTTTAACCTTGCTACAGCAGATGGGATTAGCACAAGACACTATGAATAATCACACTAGGAAACAGGTTTTGGGCCTAATGAAGGCGGAGCGAACATATCTTCATTTCAAACCTATTTTTAGTTCTTATTGTAATGATTTGTTAATGCTCCTAAAAAACAAGGTGCAATACTCACTCGGCTAATTTGGATTCCTTGCCTTTTGGTGTGACGTACTAATGCTTTTTTCTGGCCTCTTTTCTGGCCTTTTTTTCTTATTTTAGCTTTTTTGTTCAAGTATAGGCCTAAGCTACGTATATCATATTTATTTTAATAGGTTTTCGTTTACTCCAGCATTTATCATTTCTGATCAGTAATTTGTAGCCACTTTTCACAGCCCACACCCTCGCCACCGACTAAAAATAAAACGGCATATCGCTGTTTGAGCTGCCGCCGCCATATTTCTTGTATTGTTTACAGTAACTGACGTGCACAGTGTAGTCCGTATATAAAAAAAAATTAATAATAAGGCATGTAACTGCAAGCCAAACAGTCATCAGTACGATAGTTTTTAACAATGGTCAAAAGATTTAAAAGGTTCACAATGCTGCCGCAGGTACGAAACTTGACACTTACCACAGCCCACTTACACCACCGAAAACGTTGAGGCGCACACCTTTATCAGCCACTGCAACAGCGATCTCTTATATAAATCTAAAAGTAATAACCACTTGAAGGTTAAAAATGTATTAGATTTTATGCCTAGTTCAAGGTTTAGGCCTAATTTTTAGCGTTTAGGTCTAATTTTTGTCTGGCGATTTTATTTCTAAGAAGCAGCTAGTAGCAGCTAACAACAGTGTTGGGTACGCAGAGTTAGGCCCAGGTTAGGCCTATTCCTTCACACGACACGGTTTCGGTTTCGAGATTTCACATTACCGTGGCAACGAGGAATCTTTAAACTATTACAGGCAGGCATATTATTGTTTTGTGCTGTGGTATAAATACGTCGTATGCTCTACGATTTAGTTTAATATGTATACTGCTTCGCCTTGATACAACGATTTCAGGTTTCAAATTCGGGATTCCCATCGCTAGTGTAAACGACCATAATTGTCGCTGTGTTGATGTGAATTTCTCGAAGCATTCTCTTTTCAAATGAAACGAACGTTTGTCATTAGTAAAATCTTTTTGTTTTTTTTATGGTTGCGGTTCTTCTGTAGTGGTGAAATGCAAGGATCAAATGTTATTATTCCGTTGAGTTACATCGAAAAAGGTTATTAGCTAGAAAGAAGCAACCAAAATTTAATTTGCCGTGTTTTCTAAAGTTTAGTTGACTACCACCAGCATGGTGCGTGCTTCGTCGGAATTCCTTAACTATTCAGGATTCCAAATGCACAGTGGTGAGTGCTAGAAATAAATTCGAAAAATTGAAATTTCATCCGTAATAATTGTTCGATTTACGTCAAATTTTGGTTCAGCAATACTTTTGGGGGTATAAAGCGATGTACCAAATTTTATTCCAATCCGGCTATGCGTTTGGGCTGCACCCAGACTAAAAATGTGCAACCAACCAACGGACCAACCAACCAACATTTTGCAGTTTGGTGTCCATTATAGGCTACGCTTCGGTCGCTTCGCTCGCTACGCTCGCTCGCTCCGCCAATAATAATTTATAGTTTATTTTCATGAAGCACGCTACATGAAGGAAATCGTCACGAGGAATACAAGATTCCTATTTTTACCGTAACGAACTAGGCAGAAAGCATAAAAATAATAATCTAGACACACGCTAGTGTGTCGCCGCCAAGTAACAGTAGATCATCCCATTGTAGACATCCGATTGATAAAAATTGATTGTTAATGATAAAAAGGCGGCTCACTAGCAGACATGTGTCTGTTAACTGTAAGCAACTGAAAGCATATTTTGGCATGTTGAGGATAAATCCCAATGCGACAGAAATCTTTCAAATTGTGGAAAATGTAAGGAGAAGGGTCAGAGATTAAGAAAAACTAAAATTTAAAGGATGATTGTCCACCAATCATAGAGAAAAATTTGAGTCAATAACGTTGTTTTTATGTTACTGTCTAGCTAGCTAGCTAATAAGATTTTTCCCATTTTAAATCCCATAGACTTTTTGCTCATGGCTAGCGCAAAATTGCGAAGGCCTACGTACCTGAATTTTTGCACACGGATGCATGGTGATCTGAGGATGGTCCTTTTGTTGGTTTGGGGGTTGTATGGGTCAGGACAAATGCGTGGGAGGGTTTTGAAATTTGCCACCGGCGAATTTAAATTTCGTTTCTTTTCCAAGTTGCAACCAAACATTTTAAGCAACAATGGCTTGAATAATCAAGACTGGTCCTTAGATTTATTGTAAAAGCCTGGACGAACTAAAAACTGAACTGTAACGAAGGACAAAATAAAGAAACATTGACGTTGCCGTGGATTGCTTAAGAATAAAGGGATGCACGTTAGATGATGGTTACGCAACAATACGAGCATACACGAGCTAATGGTTTTTTTTGTGAATAACCCAAAAATCAATTGCTTCGCGTTCTGCTGTTTTAGTAATAGCGACCTTCGGGGGTTTCTGCATGACTAAATGTGAACGAAATCTTTAAAAATTAAGGGGAAGTTCCAGGGATAAAGAAAACAACTGAAGGGGATGCGCTGATTGAGTGAGCGAAGCGAACGAAATCAGCGATTGTTAGTCAGTGTGTGCATACATGAGATTGAAGCATCCTAAACAGACGGTGTAACCTTATGTACGTTCACAGTTCTATGAAAGTTGTGATATCCACCCAAAACCAAAACTGGTAAAAACCCGCCAAGTTTCCAAAAACGGTCGGCCTTTGAAGGTAGTGATATCATTCCACCAGGGAAAGGCCGCCAAGGTTAATCCTATTAGCCAAGTTAATCGCACCGAATAATACTTTGGACGTTAAATGAAAACTTGAAGATTGCTACCGCTAGTATTTTTTACAATAGGGTAAACACAACAAACTAACAAAAAGAACACTAGACAAAAAAAATTGTTAAGAACCCTAAGATATTACACACTTGATTTATAGGAGCTCATAAAATATTTTCTTAAGAAGCGTAAAAAAATTACTACAGTTTAACTTATCAGAAACAGACTTTGGTAATTCATTCCACACAATGGGAATAACGACAGCTAGGCTCGTTTCCCCGTAGTTTGTTCTACATTTACGAAGAACAAGTTTATCGTTGTTGCGGGTGTTGTGCGTGTGAGTATCATAATACCTACTATTGTTAATTACATCGTAGAGGGATGGTTCCCAACATTCATCCTTTAAGGTCTTGCACATAAACACACATACAGGGTTATTCATAAAGTAGTGAAAAATAGGCCTAGATAAGACGTTACTTGCAATATAGAACGGCACGCCAAATTGGCAACGGATAATTTAGCTTTAGCTAAAATCATTGTATAATGATTTCACGTCACTCTCCCGTGTTAAAGATAAACTATCCGTTGCCAATTTGGCTTGCCGTCGTGTATTGCAAATAACGTCTTATAGGCCTATTTCTCAGTGCTTTACGAATCACCCTGTATATAGCGTACTTAAAAACAAGCTCAATCCGCAGAAGATTTAGAGACCCAAACAAGCGCAGAGTATGCTCCCTGCAGGGCACTTTAGCAAAAAATCCTAACCACAGCCTAGTCCACAGCCTAGTCCTAGTCTTACCTAAAGGCCTAATCAGACAGAATACGATTTTGTATGAAGCGATGCGTTACTATACAAGGGCAAATTGCTGCAATCATATGGTTACTGTCCCGTTTACCGATCGATTTTAACATCTTTCTTAGACCAATTCGAGTCGTGATGCAGCCGTGAGTAGCCAGACTGGCCGAGCCTTTAAATGCGGGTTCCCACCAAATTAGAGTCTGCAGCAATTAGCCCTACAGAGTTCTCGCTCTTGCAGCAAGCAAAGACATTCACAAAGCAATACATTTAAACACACAAACAAGCCACGTGCCTCCTTAAAAAGTAAAACTTTGGGACCGTCCTCGTGCACCTGGAAGCAAGCTGTAAAGGTTAACGATATTAATGCCACTAGGTGGCACGAGGGCATTTTCTTTGTATTCTATACCGTGGCGCCATCTATTGGTATTATTATCGTTAACTTTTATAGCTTTGTTTCCTGGTGCGCACGAAGACGTATCAAATATTTACTCAACAATTAAGGAGGAACACGGTTTGTTTGTTGTGTTGTGTTAAAAGATATTTCTTTGTGCATTCTTTTGCTAGAGAAAACTCGATAGCCCTCAATGGCGCTAGATGCGCCACATTTTCGTTTGGTGGCAACCCGCCTTTAAACTCTAACCGGCGACTGCACGGCGTCGCTGTATGGTTTCCCGAAGACGTCTGAAGCGGTCAATAAACGCCACACTCACTACTTGAGTGCAGTAAATTTGACCTTGTAGGCATGTAGCAACACATCGTTTCGTACGAAATTGTCTTCTGTCTGGTAAGGGCTTTAGTGTCTTGTGCTAATCCCATGTGCTGTTAACATCAGCTGCCAGAAGATACTCATCACATCGTATCGCATCGCATCGCATCACATTTGCTTCTGTCTGGTTAGGGCTTCAGTCTTCAAATAGGAAGCTTATACCACACGCCATGGCTGTTTGCTGTGACGTGCATATCACGTGACTGGGCTAGTCTAATCAGATGGCCAAACAGCCGTTGTTTTCGTTCGTCACGGCAAACAGCCATTGCGCATGGTTTAGAATAGGCTACCGCTGTTTCTTCTGGCTTTAGTTAGTGAGCTATGCAGCAGTGCCTTAGTATACTTTATGCTAGCTGAAAGCTAATATGTAACCTTGATATAGCAGTGAATGGAATAAGCGTAGGGCACTTAGCTTTTTTATTGTATGGTTAGCAGGCCACAGCAATATCTGTGCCCACATGTGCAGTTTGTTCCACATTATGTTTGCAGAAACTGGTTGTATGATGCCACGTTTCCTTGCACCACGATTGCAAAAACACGTGGATATCACACTTGTAGACTCTACACAGTTAGTGCTGGGCCGTTATAAGAACGACCGGTGGAGTCCAACTCTGAGCCCACATTAGGGTGGGAAAGTAGAAAGCCAGTATGCAATGGAATTGGTATTACATCTTTTTCCCACACCAGCTGTTTACCGGACAACCCTAATGTGTCATCAGAGTTGGTTTCTCCCGTTCATTCTTACAACGGTCCATGCTGCGAGTCCCAGTCTACGAGTGGGATATTTACGTGTTTTTTTTTTTTTTGGCACTCGTGGTGGAAGGAAATTTGACGTCGTACAGTCATACTGCAAACATACTGCGGAACAAACTATAGTGTGTTGCAAGCTCACTGCTGTTTCTTTAGGGTTTAGAGAGTGAGCTGTGCACTAGAAACAGAGAAGCGTTTTTTTTTCCGTTTTAACTTATTGCGTGTTTTGTGGGTTTACTTATGGGCTTACCGGCTTACTTTACAATGAATTTAGTGACGTAACCAGAAGATAGGAAGGGAAGGAAGATACACGTCCTTTGTCAAATCTTCCTTGTCCTTTATTAAAAAACACATGGTCAGTTAGCAAAGGACAAACAGCAATACTGGTGTTTTTTATGTGGTTGAGTTGCCAGTTTGAGTAACTTTTAAGCTGTGAGATAACCGTAAAACGCAGTAATGCAGCAATGCTGTTTCTTTAAGACGGAGGATGCAGAAATCATATCCTCTTGTCCGGGGTTTTTCAATTTTTGCAAGACTGTATTATGTGTGGCACAGTGACAACACCGGCCACTGCATTGATTTTGGCGCTAATGACTTAGCCATCGACGTGCCATTAAACCTCAATTTCCCCCCACCCCCTACCTTTTATCTGACGAGGATCGTATAAACACAAAGCATGTCGCATTCAGGAGTAGTTGGAGAATGCTGCTTATGTTTTAAACTTTGACATTTTTGTAACTGGGTGAGATAATCAGTACAATTGATATGACAAAAGTTATTTCTGTATCTAGAGTAACAGTTGGTGAGGACAGTTTTGCGTTCGAGTAGGGGTTCCTGATTTATTGCTCTTATTTAGGGCTTTTTAAATACATACGCACATATTTCCGTAACTTTTGTACATGTTGCCAGTGGAGGAGTGGGAATATGGATAAAGGCGTTATGTCAGTGATCTGGGGACAGATCAGGATGCCATTTCGAATTCGGGTCACACCCACTTTCATGAAACGAAAGTGCACATAGGTGACTTACTGCACTACGTTATTGCAGACGTCAGAATTTCGTTGGTTGGCTTGTTTTCTCTTTCCTTTAGGGTTGAGTAGTAATCGAGTTCGGAATTGACCATAATATTTCGAAAAGTATGTAGGGGTAGGGCGAGAACGGGTGGCTGAAAAGCTTCTTCAATTTTAATGTGTATAGTAAAATGAGAACAACTGCGCATGAACAAAGCAGCCAAACTCATGGCAACCATACTGCACGTTAATAAAAATTAACGCAAAAATCCTATTTGATTTTGGTTTCCTTTCTTCAAAACGTGGTACGTATGGTGCCATTTCGGTTCCAGGCTAATACGAGGCGATACTTTTACTTTTTTTGCTTTGATTGTTAGTTTTTTTTTTTCAAATTTGACTGTATCTTATTGCATAGCTTCGTTTTAAATTCATATTTTATGTTTTTACTGTGCTCAAAGAGTAGTTCGCTACATGTATGGAGTTCGAAAATTAATCAGTTGTTAATAAATGTGTGTTATAAAGGACGGCAGAGTCCCACGTAAACTTTTGCGACGACTGCACATGTATATATAAAGTGTGCGCGGCCTATCTTGTGTTCGCCGCAGAACGACACAGTTAATCGATTGCACGTTTTTGGCAGCACAGTGCCTTGTTGATATCCAAGATGGTTACAAAAAACAAAGGCGGCCGTCGATTAAAGCCGCCCCCTCCAGGAAGACGTAGCCGCTCGTAAAATACTTAAAAGACTCAAGATACGCCGCGCACACAATAAATCTGAATAACTCTTTCATCAGTCAGGAGTATTTTCAATGTTACTCGTTTTCTACTATTTCTACTATTTTTGTTCTACTAATCGCTTCTTAATGTTTTGTTCTACACTTAAGAATTTGCTTTGGTTTATGACGGTATTTGAATCCGTTAATTTAGGGTTGTGGCTTGTAGTCCTGGCCCCAACATATGCCTCCGTTGTTCTCCACAAAATTTCGTTTTTTATTAGTGTTCTTAGATCCTTATAGAAGTAATTTAGCTTCGGTAGACATTGATGAACTGGGTAGAAGTTTTCCGGACGCTGTTTTCCAAAATACGTCATGAGAAATTCTGCCCAGATCAGCGTTTTCCGCAAATAAAAATGTTATATTTGAGGAACCATACCACCTACAATGTTCATTGTGGTGTATAGTTAGTTAGCTGACTAGTCAGTTAGCTAGATGACTAGTTAGTCAGTTAGCTAGATGACTAGTTAGTCAGTTAGCTAGGTAGTTAGTTAGATAGCTAGTTAGTTACTTAACTAGCTAACTAGATAATTAGTTATTAGTTAATTAATTTATTAGTTAACAGATTGTTTAACTAATTAGACTAGTTGTTTAAGTTAATTAACTAGTTTATTATCCAGTTAACTAGAGCTAGCTAACTACGTAGATAAAACTACATAAGTAACCAGCTAATTTATTAGCTTTTGAGCTAGCTAGCAATACACCAAAATGGAATTTTGTAGGTGGTACGGTTCCTGAAATACAACACTATCACAGCAACACATCCGGGAAAGCTTCGGCAGGGATCAGCAATGTCTCCCAATTTCTCTTCTATTTTCAAAGCACGAGCATGTCTATTGAATATTTGAAAATTGAAACCCGTTCAGCTTTATTTCCCAGTAAGCCACACGATGATCTGTAGCTCAACAAAATGAAGTTCAGACTTATCTTCGCCTCAAATAACCTTATTAAACCACTTTTCTTTCCCACCATGAACTAAACAGTGGATTTATTAGCTAACTAGCAAGATTAGAAAGATAACGGGCAACCTCTACACTGCCCGCAGCCCAAAAAGCCCAACTTTGGTACATCCAATTTTCAACTCTGACACGAGCTCCAGTAAATTTTCGGCAGAAACGCAAAACTTTCGCTGCTTAGGGCGGATTAAGAAGAAGCATAAATGAAAATGAAAAGGGAATACTGATGATAAGAGAGAAATTTAGGTTAGGGACTAATTACAGACCCTTTTCTTTGACTTGTCCCTATTGGATTAGTTGTGATAAGTCGGTTAGTTTTGATAGGAAAATATTATTTATGACACCAAAGTAGCTGCAGTGTTGTCAGCAATAGAGTTTCAAACATGTACTGATACCTATTCTGATCTACGAGATTTTGTTGTTCAAGATGTATTATTTTCGTAGCTGTAAAGTGCACGCGGCTTATCTTGAGTTCGCTGGAGAACGAAGACAGATAATCGATTGTACATTTTTGGTAGCAGAGTGCCTTGTTGATATCCAAAATGGTTACAAAAACAATGGCGGCTATCGATTAAAGCTGATCCCTCCAGGAAGACGTAGCCGCTCATAAAATACTTCCAGGACTCAAGATACGTCGGTCACACAATACTGCCGGTGGTATAATGTCCCGGGTGTGGTACAAACTGGGTTTCAGGGACCTCCTTTTTTTGGCAGGGGGTCTGCATGAGCACCCTAAGATTCCCTGAGGGGTCTGGGATTAATTTTTGTGTGTGTTCCTAGACGTGTTTGCAGGTTTTGCATGAGTTTTACAAGGCATAAAGCTAACTTTTAAATAATATAAAATACTATTATACATCATATATAATGTTTTAATATCGAAATGTTCAACAACTAAGCATAAGTCGAAATTCGAAGAGTCCTTAAAGTCGCCCTGCCAGGTATGAACAGTAAGTCCCCACTTCTTCCCTCTCTCCCTCCGCTTGCCAGCCCTGGGTAGCTGTGAGCCGAATTAAGGCCTCAGATATACAAAAGAGAAAAAAAGGATTGTTTCCCTTATAAATTTATCTCATTGTGGTTATTAATGTTTATGTTTATGTTTATTGAGCAAGCAATGAGGCGTTACTTTAAAAAAAAACCAAAAAACTCATGATCTGGAAGTCACCCGAGTCGTCCCGTATTCCTGCAAAACCTGACAATTACCCTAAGAATGTGCCTCGCTGACCCAAGATGAGGTGGGACCCCAAAAGCACTGAGTAACTGAACATCGCCTCGAGATAAAAGTGAGCACCGGTGCTTACCCCAGAGTGGGCAACAGAACAGAAATGTACTAAAGTACTAGTGTATTAATGTATTAATGTATTAATGTACTGATCCGCGAGACGGTTGATTATTCCAAGCGTCAACTAACGCCTTATTTGTAACTTGTTTGTGCCCTTGCAACTTTTCATGGATCTAGAGCATCAAATCAAGCATTTTACACGTGATTACTGATTAACCGCGCTGGTAAAGAGTTTGTCATGATCCTTTCTAAACTTCGAAAGACTTTTAATCAATCAGTTATCATAAATTAACACAAACATAATTGCAAGGAATATATAGATGTCCCTGCATTGTTTTGTGATTGATATACACGCCGCCGGTTTCAAGATTCGAGTTTCACTTCGGTGCCAGAGAAGATTGCGCCGCTTGCTCAGCTTGAAAAGTCACTGGCCACACAGCACGGAGGAAGATGACAACAACAAACCCCCGCCGTGATGCTGAAACCGCAATTCTGACGAGGAGAGCCCACTGAACAAAATCTCTCGTTTTAGCCTAGCTACGGGATGAAGAAACCGAGCTTCCCGTCCTGTCGTATACATCTCCCTTCCCAAAACGAGCTTTTGTAACCTACATAACGCAGGGAAGATCATTAAAGCTTCTTGCGGATTGCGGAAAAAAAATAAAAAGAATAAATGAATGAAAGAATGGCGAAACGGTGAAGAAAAAAAAAGAAAAGCATCGCCATTTGGGTGGCGTAATGAAGAAAATTGTGTTGTGCGGGATTGCTTCGAATTCATTTAGTGCGGAGCTAGGATTAGTAGAGGAATCCCTTTCTCACTTTAGTGCGGGAACGCAAGAATCTGACAGATCCTCTAGAACCCTTCCTTCCGTGTAAGTGGAGCGTTCTAGATCCCTGCTTTGTTCTTGTGTAGCCTGCACGCGAAGAGCGGTAGAGGAGAAAATTGTAGTTACGTAAAGTACAAAAATATAATAATAAAAACAGAGGTTTTGAGGGACGGGGGAAGGAAGGGCAGCCGAAGAAATAAAGTGCGGGGAGAAAAAAAAAACGACGAGCATTATCCTGCATCGTTCGTCTAACAGCAGCGAAATAAAATTAACTCTCCCTTTTTCTTCATCGCCGTAATCTTAGTTGCAAGTTAATGGGACCTAGCTGCAGAATGTAGGCTACAGGACTCGCCACACACATTTATGGGTTGTTTCACGGGCTTCCTCTGCGCAATTTGCTTGATGTTCTTGCAGCTGCGTGCCTAAAAAGCACGGATGAATAAGTACTACAGGGGAGAAAGAAAAAAGTACAAAATCCCGCCAGATGCGTAACTACACACACGAGTTTTTAAAAGTGACGTACGGCCGTTATACTTGCGAGAACAGCCCTAACAGCATCTGGCAAACGATATGTTTCACACGGCCATTGCGTTTGTTCTGTCGTGAAGCATGTTCTAACCATTTTGTAGAAGTGCATAGTGTAATTGTTCCTAGTAAAGGCTGCGAGAATAAATTGTAAGCCCACGTGGTAGCGATCTTGAAATTTTTTTTTTTTTGCGTTTTTATAACTAGGGCCGTCATCAGTTCCACTGTCGACATAATGGAGCGGGCTCCGCTTTCTTTGCTGTTTGGCTGACAATCGGACCGGATCGGACTTGCCTTGTAATTTCTAAACAAATAAGAGACAGTTGCTTGGGGTTTGGGCCATTGGAAAGCTGGTGAAAAAACCGTGAAAATGATGTATTCAAACGTCCAAATCGGTCGACGAAAGTTGAAAATATCTTGAATTTGGTTTATTACCGCCTAACGCCGCCAAAGGGTTTAAAGGGTTTAAGGAGCGTTAACCACTCCTGGTCATCTGCCCGAAGCCCTGTTTACAATCTTTATCAACAATCAATCTTTTAACAGTCGGATGTCTTGAACAATTAGAAACGGCTTCGCGTCTCGTTGTTGTTTTGATTTTGGCTCTTACTGTTGGTCCATTCTGTCACCCTGATGGTTCCTCAATCCCATGTCCGATTGCTAATTTTTCTTTTTATAAACCTTGTCTGGACTCCCGTGCTATTGCATGCAAAGTTTGGTTTGGATAGACCTTGTGGTTTTCGCGTGATGCGCGGTCTAAGATTACATTGGAGCTTCTGCATAGCGGAGCCCCTAGCAAATCAGGTCAAGCAAGAGTCACTAGTACCCCTTACAGCTTTCCTAAAAAGAAAAATATATAACCCACAATTTAACATAGGAAAAACAAAATACGATTCAAATCGCAAAGGCTATTATGAGCAGGAAGGGAGACAAAACCTCAAGGTCAAGCCTCCGCCTGAAAATAGCAAGTGACCCTGCAGAGACAATTTCATTTTTTAGGGAATTCCATGCGGGAACCACCCTTACAGCAAAGAAAACAGCGTCGACAATGCAATCAGAATTGTTGAGTAACCAATTTAAAACAGTGACCGCGCGTCCTGCGTTCGAGGTAAAAATCAAAGAATGGAAGGTCCACATGGAGCAGGCCATGGACAGCCTTACGAACCAGAACAAGGTCATCCTTTAACCGGCGTAGTTCCAAAGAATCAACTTTTAAAATTTTCAATCGTTCGGAGTATTTCATATTTCGTAAACCAGGCAGTTTATTAGTAAAGCACCGTTGTACTGACTCGATGAGATCAATATCCTTGATGAGATGTGTGGACCACAAAGGGGACAAGTATTTCATGGGACAATAGTATTTCTGAAACAGGCTTGTTCCCTCGACCTTCTTGTCAGATTGGTATTTTATTGGCATTTTATTGGCTAACATTCGCCAGGTGCGTTCCTACTGTCACGGACTTAAGAATCTTACGAAATGTGTAAACGATATCTGTTGCTTGAAATGAGATTAAAGTTAATACTTGCAAACAAACTCAGTGCTCACGCATTTGTCTATGAATTATTTGATAAACATTATTCAATTCTCATTCTGCACTGCATGCCAACCAAACAGTTTTTATTTACTGTTTTTACAGAATTGGAATATGTTTTTGACGATTCAAATTCAGGCAATTGTCTTTATTAAGTAATTCGACATCAAAACCGTAATAACTCACCAAGTATAGGTCACCCCTTTTTTAATCTGATAATCAGAGAGATTTTTTTTAGACTTGTGATTGGCTGGAATTTACTATTTAAAACAGATCTCGCAGTGTAGTATAGCCTAAGTTTATAACGTATGTACTAACATTGAGAAAAACTTATTTGGTTTTTCCCAACGGTTCGTAATTATGTTCTAAACTTATACTCCACTGTTGGATCTTGTCATATAATAAATTCCAACCAATCACAGCTCTAAAAAAAATTGCAGCTTTCACTGCCTAGCACCCATCTTCGTGCACCTCACTTATCTTTCCTACCATCGATCAGGGGCCATTCAAGTATTACGTCATCAAGAAATTCACCATTTTTAACCCCCCCCCCCCCTTCCACCTCGTCATCTAGATAGGGGTTTGTTTTTAATATTTCTGTAATGTGTGGTGCAGTGGCAACCCGGACCACTGCACTGTGACTGGGGTTGGCTCTTATGACCTAGCTGACGACGCAGCATTAAGCCTCAATCCCCCCCTCGTCATCAATTGCTCAAGCCCTTCCCCCTCCAGTATTACGTCATTTCTAACTGGACCCTCCCTCCCCAAAAAGGGGTGATTTCCTGGTGTTTTTCTGAGGACTTTTTTTTAGCATGTTTCCACCCTTTTACTGAGATAACGGTGCTTACGTCATTAACTGGCCACCCCCTCCCCTCTCCTGATCAATCGTCACCAACTGGCGAATCCCGCACCCCTCCTCCCTTTCTTGATGATGTAATCAGGGTGGCGTTCAGAAGCTCTTGATGAAATTCCTTGATTTTTCCATGGTTTCAAGCCAATACTGACACTTTTCCCTGATTTTTTTTTTTGTCGAAGGAAGGTGCACATTGATTAAACTAATACAATGTTTTTCACATTTCACTCGAATCGCAATAACTATATCGCATTGCCTTGATAAATCAACAATTGCATTGATCTAACTGGTATTGGTAAACAGCAGGAAAGCCATAATCTGAACAAAACTAGAAACGCACTTAGGGCCACATTACTTAGGCCTAAGCAGTTTTCACGTTATCAAAAATGGAAAAAAAAAGGACTTGAAGTTTGAATAACTGAAATAAAATGAAAGGTTTAGAAGTAAAAAATTATGCCAGAATTAGCTATTCTTTATTGGTGAAAGAGACTTTCCAGAAACTGTTCAAATTCCCTGACTTTCAGTATTAATTTCTGAAATTCCCTGATTTTTTCCTGAATTTTCCCGGTTTTACGGGTTTTCCAGGTGGAACGCCACCCTGGTAATAGTTGGACGTCCCCTATAGAGCAGCGGCAAGTGACGTCATATTGGCTACAAGAAAGATAGCTGCAAGGGGCACTAGATTGAAACAACGGAGGGTTAAACAACGGCACTTCTAGTCAAGGCAGTGCTTTGAGAGCGGGTTTCTTAGGCTTAAAAAACCGTTGTTGTTCTGTAATCCCTTATGCTGCGAGGTTGTAATCGGAAAATAAAGATTCCACTTGCTTAAAAATGTCAGCAACTGCCAACAAATCGACAAAAATCGCACGTTATAGGCCTAAGAAATCCACTCTTAACAGCATTGTCTTCAGTAAGCCGCCCTTCTTTTCGCCCTCCGGTGCCCCTTGCAGCTAACCAAGTTACTGGCTCCACCATAGAGTTATACACAATAACACTACGTCATGTCACTGCCCTACTGGAATGTAGCAAAGAGAATGTATAGGGTCCGAGCCAATGCAAGTATGCATGGCAGCTAGGCAGTCGAAAGCTTTCAGTGTGTTTTTTGTTCTGTTTGTTTTAGAGTTGGGACTGGCTAGAATTTATTATAGAGCAGTGACATTTGCTGCCATATTGGCACCAGTATGGGTTTTGGACGCTTGCGTGCTTGCCATACACCAGTGAAATCGAAAGGAACACACAACAAAGCGTGAAATTAGGGATATAACCTTGTCAACAATTCTCTGGCTATATTTTGACACGAAACGTTTTCGTGTTTCCTGTTGGGTTCCTTGATACTGGAGCCCAGCTGCACATAAGACGGACTGAAATGGACGAAGTATACACCCACCACTGCAAAGGAAGTAACAAGGAACCCCAGCATCTTCCCATTCCGGCAACACACAAACACCGGAGACAAGTTTTTCACAGTGAAACAGTTGTTCCGCCGAGACACGCCCAAACAGCATCTGCCAACGATATTTTTCACACGTCATTGCATTACTGGCGGGCCTCAAGCGTTCTTGGAGTGCGAGTGGCGTTTTCACGGCTGCACTGCACGTTCTCTCTCCCCGCTTTCTCCTTTCCTTTTTTTTATTGGGCCTCGTCCGTCCATTCTAGTGCCGAAAGGACATCTCCTGGACGATACTCGAGCATTACACTCGGCCGTGTATTCATACTTGACTTCCAATTCCTATGCCGTAAGCCTAGCGGAAAAGTGAGCCAAGCTTCAGGCCCTCCACGCTACCGTCAGCGACTACGATCGCTGTAAGCACACGTGTGCGCCCGCCCACACAAAGTGCTATGAAATATACGGTTATGGGCCCCTCTCGGAACAAAAATTTTTTTTTGATAAATTCAGCTTGTGAAAAACGATTGTGCTATAGTCTTCTTTAACGAATAGAAACGTCATGCTTTACTCTGAAACAGCCTAATCTTATAATGTAAAAAAGAAAGAAAAAAAATCAACTGTTGTGTTTCCCAAGAGACGGTAAGAGGACCTCTTCTTTTTGCATTTCTTAATGGGTGGAAAAACACTTGTTTTAAGCCGTCTTTTTATTACCAAGCTGTATTCCATCTTTATTTGCTTTAGGCTACTAGCAGTCGTACCCGGCTTCGGCTGGGGTTTTGTTTCGCTATGTTCGTCCGGTGTTTGGTTTGAAGAATAATTTTTCTTGTTCGCTGTGACGGGTAATTCTTCTTCATGTAACACTCCCCCTTTCCCCCAATCCTCTACCTCCCCGTCCCTCTCCTTCCCTTCTTCCCGTTTGCTACACGTTAGTTGAATTTGGATGAATTAAATACTGCCTACCCCCTCCCCCTTTTTGAAATGGAGCAATAACTGAAAAATTGATTCCGTCTCTACCCCAAACATTAACAAAAAAAAATAACTTTTAGGTTCATTTAATGAGCAATCATATACTTAATAGTAAAAGACGCACTGGCCGCCCCCCCTCCCAAGATCGTTAGTTACTATAACATAAAAATACTAATACTTTATAAAATACTAAAAATACTAAACATAAAAATACACACGCACTACCCAACACACGGACGTTCTCCGTTCACCCACCCCCCAATCTCCCAGGCTATCGCTTTGGCTTGACCGATCCGTAACGTATGAAAAAAAAATCACTGTCCTTCGTGCATGACGTCATTGACTTGCTTCTGAGATGACCGCGCTGAGCAAATTCTTCGTCGAGGCAACAATCACTACGTTTACATTTACACAAGAAAGCGCATTTTAACGATGTGCTTTGAAATGCACATCAAAAAACGGCACCTGTTTACAAGACGCATGACCGCAATTAGGGCCAATGCGCTAAGGAAGGTGCTTCATACCAGTAGGCTCAGAAAATCATTTCTACCCTCCCTCCCTTTGGCGAGTAGTGAGTACGTCCCACACTGCTCTAGCCCCTGCATATATAGTTAACTAGGCCAGCTTAAACCCAAATGACCAAACGTATGCAAGACTTAGTGGTCTTTCTAGTCATGCACGCTTAGTTTTAGTTTATTTACCTAAAATTCGAGTGCACTAGCACCAAATACGTGAGCGCCATAACTGAGTCGCCATCTTTACCATGCGTTCTCCAACGTCTCAATGCGATTGCGAGTGTTTACATAAATAAAGACGATGCGCTTCAGACGTACGATCCAGGTTTGCAATGCGCTTTGGTTTCTGTAGCGCCAGATGGAGAAATCGCCATCAACGGGTGTTTACAAGACCCACGAAGGCGACACGGACGCTCGCCCATTTTCATTGTTTAGTTGTTGCGGTACTTGTTTTGCTATGAAACTTTGCTTTGTCATACTCCGCCGAGTATTGCATTCCTCACTCCAGCGAACCTAAACAATAAAATTCTCCATTCCTATTCAATATTTTTACTCTTAACGTGACAAGTATGGCATGTATATTTATACAAAAAAAAATATGCAATTTTGTACAAGACTAAATACAAAAGGAGCCGCGGGTTCTTTAGTAAATTTGGTAACTGTTCACTTGTTGTAATTGTTCTTGTTCTGCTATTGTTTCAGAAAAAAAAACTACTAAAATCCTAAAATCTGAAACATGATCTAAGCCAAACATTTCTTTCTCCTTCATCAACGAAAAGACCACTTTTTCAAGTAACGAAGCCATTCCGGAGTTACGGGACCCTGAACGATTAGTTTTAGTGTTTTACATTGCTTTAAACATTGTAATTGGGGAACAATGTTAAGCAGCAAACGCAGCCGCAAGGCATAGACTGAAGAATAAATAAATGCCAACAATGCTAGTGAGCCAACAATAGATATAAAAAAGGTACACGAATTCCAAACAAAAACGTCAAACGTGCCGCAAAAAAAAGTTTATATGATTGAAGTTTCACTTCAATTGTTAAAATGTACACGGGTAAAAATTTATGATTTTTAGTTTAAATAATCAAATGTACAATTGAGAAAATTGCGTCTGTTAAGTGTTGTTGTGATTTACGATCCAGTGCATCTGTTAAGTGTTGTTGACATCCGGTTCGATTCCCGTCACTGAACACTGTACATACGAAAAAAGGTTTCTGGGCTGAGAATCGGCCTTAACCTTTAAGGCGATTTTCTCACCTTTCCAGTATTGTATGATGTTTGTGACATATAAGTCTTGATCAGATATTCCTGGAAATACTACGGCAATTGAAAAGCCCAGTGTGCATTGCGAGCTTTGATAGGGGTTCCCGGGGGCCCCGGACAAGGGCAGCAGCATCAGACGATCTGTCAGAGTCCTGGCCACCAAACTTAAGTGGACGACGGTCGTAATCCTACCACTGACACACATATGGGATATAGGATACATATAGGATTTTTAAAAAATGTTTCTGGTCTGAGGTTCTCTGATCTTTATAGGGCTAATTAATGTTTTGGTCCGTAAAGTGTAATTTTCGACTAGGTAAGTATTTTTTTCCCCTTCTCGATAGACTTAGGATCTTTAAAATTCCCGTTATAAACGCACGTCAAATGGAAAAAAAAAAGGGAGACAGTGCTTTTTGGCACTTTCCATGGATCGGGGAGCGTTAATCGCGTGAGTGGGGTAGGGGAAAGAAAGTGAGATGAAAAATATCGACGGGTTTTGTAACCCGAAGGGTTTTAATCATCCATCTGCCAATCATTCAACCACCTCCGAGTCTGTCTACCCTTCTTGCATGAAAGCGACTGTTCCGTTGCAGTACGTATCGCTACGAATAATCTTTTCATGACTGTTGCCTAAAAATACAGTAAAACATGGGGGGGGGGGGGGGGACTTATATTCGGACGCACTTACAGAAAGATTAGATTAGATGAAAGCGGATGAAATTAATTCAGATGCTCCGTCTTTCAAGCTTATTTGCTGGGCTCTCGAATCATCTCCGCATTGGTCGGCTCGTTAAGCCGGAGAATGCATGATGGCACGAGAGGTTTTCATTTTCGGCAGTAAGAATGGGGGAGAGGAAAAAGTGGAGCGATTTCGAAATTAATTGACTCTCTAGTTCGTCATGGCTTGTCGGCATTTCTTTCCTTTCGAAAGTTTTTATGTCATTCTATTTCGTTTGTCTATGTTGAAGTTAAAATGTGCCTTCCTTGTTGATCTCAAATCGCCTTGAATTCAGTAATGAAACTCCATTTCTGTCCTATTGAAGGTTTGTTACGGTCTCAATCGAAGCCGTGGTGCCAGAAAATGCGAAGGACAAATTGTGATAGGTAATTCAAATCGGAAATTCCTAGGATCGAAGGAAAAATTTCGATAGGTAATTCCAATCGGAAACTTCTAGGATCGGAGGAAAAATTTTGATAGGTAATTCCAATCGGAAATCCCCCAGGATCAAAGGAACAATTTTGATAGGTAATTCCAATCGGAAATTCCTAGGATCGAAAAGAAAATTTTGATAGGTAATTCCAATCGGAAATTCCAGCAATGATCAAAGAAAAATTTTAATAGCTAATTCCAATAGGAAATTCCTAGGATCGAAGAGAAAATTTTGATAGCTTATTCCAATCGGAAATTCATAGGATCTTTTACGTGTGAAGAGCAGACATGCAAAACAAGTTAAACCCGACATTTACTTTTTTTTTGCAAAAAAAGTCAAATTTCTACTCAAGCAAAAGTAGCCATCTGCAAAGATTTTTGATTGTTTAGAAAATCCAGGGCAAGTGATTACAAAACAACAACAAAATTTCTTAACTTTTGTAAAATGCAGGCTTTAAACCAGTGTGAAGAATGGGTTTAACTTATTTTCAAAACACTGCTTTTTTTTCAGAGTCTAATCGATGCCTATACTAAAACATACGTACTGAAAGCTGAACTAAGAGACTTTGACGTATGGTGTCACAGGGAAAGTTGCTTAAAATTACTTGCACACATCAGGAATGCAATAAAATTTTCCGTTTTTTTCCGTTTTTCTGGCTAAGACCAACAGGATTCTTCATTTTTTTCCCACTTACTCTTTGACACTACCCGTCAAACTCTGTTAGTATAGATTTTATCATAGTCGTAAGTCGATACGACTATGATAAAATCTATACTAACAGAGTTTGACGGGTAGTGTCAAAGAGTAAGTTGCTTAGAATCACTTATACCACACGTATATGGTACTCGTATAAATCAATTTCTTGGAGCCCTATATATGTCATATAGACGCAAATTTCACACGAGTGCCATAGAAAGAAACATCGTTCATATAGCTACCGTCATTCTCTAAAATTACTCCTGTCTTGCCTCTTGAAAAATAGGTCGTTACTCACTGTTCACCATGTTCAGCTGACGTTGCACGTATAACTCAATTTCTTGGAGCCCTATGTCATCTGAAGCAAATTTCACACGAGTGACATAGAAAGAAACATCGTTCATATAGCTACCGTCATTCCCTAAAATTACCATTACTCCTGCCTTGCCGTTTGAAAAATAGGTCGTCATTCACTGCTCACCATGTTCAGCTGACGTTGTACGTATAAATCAATTTCTTGGAGCCCTATGTCATCTGACGCAAAGCTCACACGAGTGACATAGAAAGAAACATAGTTCATTTAGCTACCGTTATTCCTGAAAATTACTCCTGCCTTACCTCTTGAAAAATAGGTCGTCACTCACTGTTCACCATGTTCAGCCGACGAAGTCATCCGCAAATTCATTCAAAATTCCACTTTGCCAACCAGTTTGGGCATTGTGCGACATTGGTGAAATGCTTTTCCATTTTAGGATTATCGGAAATTCTGCAATTATCCTTAATGCTCTGGATGAATTATTAACAATTGTTATGTAACACTTATGCATTTGTGCATGACATAATATTTAGTCAAACCGTATAAGCCCTATCGATTTTAAAATTAATCATGGCCTTTATAAAATTTTTAGGAAATATCGATTACCTGTAGTAGATTGCTTACCTACTATACTGACACAATAACGTTGTCCTCTTCATGAAATTCTCACAGCACTCGTATACTACTCAGTAGTATTAACAATTAAAGCCTTCTTTGGCACATCTAACCCGTTGTTTTTATGGACGTACGCACAGGTACAATTTTTTATTGTCTTTGTAGATTGCTTGGAAGATTCAGTCGCACACTTTCTTGTCTGGGTTCCAAATCGATAACAACTTAGTGTGGTTTGCTCGTTCTGGTCGGGTTCTCAGGTATACTCACGAAGTACACTTTTTAATTTTTTTAATATTTTTTTTGTCCTTTTAAAGCTAGGACATACGCCTTGGTATGAAATGGTTAAAAGTATACATCGGTTCATTTTATACAGTCCGTAATATTAACAACGCCTGCGTTGGTATACATGTAACCCATTGTCTCTATGGCGGTACTCACAGGTACAATTTTTTATTGTCTATGTAGATCACTTGCAAGATTCGGGCCTTCAGTTTCTTGTGTGGGTTCCAAACCGTTAATAACTTAGTATGCTTCCTTGTTCTGGCATGGTTCTCAGGTATACTCACCAAGTTCTCTTTTTAAGTTTTAATTTAGTTTTGTCCTTTTAAAGCTATGATTTACGCCTTGGTATGAAAGGGTTAAAAGTATTATATCAGTTCATTTTGCATTTTCAGCCGTCTGTTTGCCAGTTGACAGTAAACTAAATTTTTTAAGCATTAAAAGTCTTTAATACATGAATGAATGAAAGAAGCCAACAAAGTGTGGAGAGAGCTCAACCCCTCAGCCCATCTCAAACAGGACACCATTTACCAAATTCCCAGCACTAACTCAGCACGCATTTCCACCTACACTGGGACCAGTGAACAAAAGCTGTTCCAGCGTCTTAGATCCCATAAATCAAACTTCAAACTTAACGACCATTAACAATTCGCTTGTTCAGTATACTTCCTACAAACACGACACAAACCCGACCTTTCCAAAACGGTCATATTATTCCAAATTCCTAACACCCGGACTAGAATTAATCTTGAAACCATATGCATTTTACTCTGCCATCCACCCGTACATAACCACATTCTTCCCTCGGCACAGAAATATCAAGAACATTTTAAATTGCTTAAGCATTTCAATGTTACCAAATTTCGCCTAGAGAGCTTCCTCCACACCACCAAATAAATTTGGGAAACTGTTCTTCTTCCCTACTTAGGCCTGTGCCAGGAAAATGGGAACACCTTTCTCCCTCCTCTTCCTTTTTATTTATTTGTTTATTTTTTTTTTTTTTTAAAGCTGTGCTGACTGTGTTCCAGTTCCGTCTGGGCGCGCATTTTTTTATTATTCCTTTTTACTTGAGTGGCTCCAAGCTAGCCTGCAGCATCACCTTGTTTCATGTTTTCCTAATTAAGTTTCCCCCTTGAAAATGAACCAGAAGTTGTTCAAAACGTCGAGGCATACATAGTGTTCACACCTTCACACCTTGTTGGCTTCTTTCATTCATTCGATTTTTAAGGGTTTTAAAAATTTGTTCAATTTCAATAAATTCAACTGTATTAGTCCAATGCCCTTAGGTGTAGACAAAATACACGACCCAGCGTGAAAGATTTTTTTTTCTAATTAATTTCTTTGAGCCTTAATTCAGCCGAAGCAACTTAATGCTTGTATGGCTGAACCGGCTCAATTTTGAACATTACCAGACTTTTAGAGAAGAAGAAACATGTCGTAAAGGGAGGAGCCAACCCGGGGATTCGAACCGGGAAACCTCCCATCACGGTAGGGGCCGAAAGATTACCCAGAATTGGCCAGAATAGTTAACATAGCCGCTGAAGGAGCATGGTAGCCTCTCACGCTACTCTGGCCGGCAGGATCCTGGCGGAGACTTTGCCAAGGTCCCCTTTGCAGGGGGTTCAACCAGGTCCGCAAAGAATTAAAAAACTTGACAACACCTAGCTAAATTTTGGCACCATGACACTTTGGGAAAAAAGTAAAACTGGATTTCCTCACAATTTATGAATTTCTCACACATAAGAAACTGAAGATCTCGCAAATTGTAATTACCTTGCAATACTGGGATTTTATCCCTCTTCATATTAAAAGAAAGGACAGGAATACAAAATATGTTGCACAGTTTGGACCTCCTCCAGGTTACAAAGTCCACACACTTTATCGCCATTCCATTTTTTTTGTTTTTAACACTAATAGACCCACATCTAACTTTGGCAACGATGGTCGTAAAAACCAAGAACATTTGCTAAAAAGGTAATTCTCAGGACTTAAAAAGAATTTAGACTCACCATATCCTTCTAACTTATCCCGCTTAGCCGACATCTACAATGAATCGGCCGTTTTATTGCAAATGGCCTCCACCAAGTGTTTGACATCCTCATGCAAGCTAACCATATCAAACTGCAGTCCAGGACCAATTTCGGTAGAATGTTGTTTTAAACCATTTGCCCAAGAATGCCCCCTGTACAATTTACAAAATTGTACATTTTAATATCTGAAATAGGGGAAAAAGCTTCCAAGATGGTTTTCAGGTAATAAAACTGAAGAAGTAGAAAAAAAATTCAAATACAACTGAATTGCAAACTGAATTGTCCGCGTTATTATTTTCCTTTCATTTTCGTTTACTCGGCCAGTCAATCAGT
>JAHWFP010188798.1:46537-57480 GCA_023313725.1 Lithobius niger
CGTTATTATTTTCCTTTCATTTTCGTTTACTCGGCCAGTCAATCAGTTTCAATGGGTTTATGTTTTAGAATGCTAAGTCCAGGCCCCCAATCGATCCTAAGCAGTCTTTTGTGGTTTCACACTGGACAGCCAACAACACTCGCTGCGGCCTACGTCACCTATAAAAGACCGGCTGCCTCAATTGACCACAAACTGTTCAACGCTGCGTGTTCTAAAAGGGAAAGACCGGGTGAGGGTGTGTTGTGTAAGGAATTGGGATGGGGGGGGGTAGAAGTGAGTGCAGGTTTAGAAGCAGCGACCGACTTCAATTGATCTCAAGAATCTGTTGTGGCGCTAAGCTTTTGTGGTTCGTCGGCCGACTAGCACACAGAGGAGTGTGATGTGTGTGCGCCTGTGTGTGTGTGTGCTAGCCCTGCTGAGGACTTGGGAAAAGACTTGGGGAAAAGAAGAAGGTAGCCGGTCGGTACCAATCTTCGTGTGCCAGGCAGTCCGTCTCCACTAGACAGACTCGACCGGTCCCTGCCGGTGAGCTACGCTGCACGTCACGTAGGAAGTAGGGGAAGCAAGCACACGGGCGCATTCCCAGCTTTTATAGATGGAATAGGACGAATACCAGGTTTTTTTCTTTCTTTCTTTTCCTTTCCTTTTGCAGGCAGGCATTCGTTTCTTTGTGGCCTCACTTCGTTTCAACTTGGCAGCGTTTCTCGAAACACAAATTTAATAGGTAACAAGCCAGTCCGCCTGGTTCGCTTGGATACTGTATAGCTAGCTACGCCAGCGCGGACTCTCCCTCACGAATCCACTCCAGCGGATACGTAATGGATTTCTGCAGTCAAAAGGATCGTGCACGTGTGTGTTGTATTGTGGGGAAAGTGAGCGTACAAGGGGGGGGGGGGGGGCACAACCACAGTTTGTTCAATCACGATGGAAAAGGAGAAATCTTTTGAGATGGAAGTTTTTTTTTTGGAACAAAAAGGGCATTCATTGGACAAAATTTCACAGTCGGTTTGGCGTGAAACTACTGTGGTTTTTGTAATAAAGGAGTGTTTAAAAAAAAAAAGGACTGATATCATATCAAAAACCAAATCTGGTAAAAGGAGCCGCCAAGTTCCGAATGGTTCTGCCCTTCAAATGAGTGATATCAACACACCAAAACATTCGCCAACTTAATCGCACCGAATACTACTTTGGAGGTTAAATGAAAACTTGAACATTGCTACCGAAAATAGCAATGTTCTAGTTTTCATTTGACATTCGAACTATTAAGCGGTGCGATTAACTTGGCGAATGTTTTGGCGTGTTGATATCACTTCTTTGAAGGGCCGAAACATTCGGAACTTGGCGGCTGCTTTTACCAGTTTTGGTTTTTAATAGATACCCTTTACGGGCCCAATTATGACGTTTTAAACCGTAACCATGTGGAGGAAGGGGTGACCTACATCCACGGTGACGTAGCCTGGTTGTCACATTACCGATTACCACCGATTAGTACGGAGTTGCTTGAGCGTGTCCTACCCACCGTGCATCAAATGACATAATATACACGCTTTAATGTTACGTTGTTCTGAAGGAAAAAAGGTTTCAGTTAATTGATTTGAGCGACAGTTTTAACCATTATCACTTTCCCAAATCGTTGTTGCGTGGTGTGGCAATGAAAGTGTTGCTCACAGAATTAATACGGATTCTTTCGAAAGCCGTAAAACAATTTACCTTCCATCAATACTGCTGTTTCTTTGGTAAATAATTAAAGATTTCAGTTTGCATATTGATTGTAGGTATTCACTTTCTTGTAATCTATATAACTAAGATCGTAATATTTGTTTGTTTGTTTGTGTGTCGCCAGATTACCGAGATTCCCACTACCAATTCTTATTTCTTTTGTTTGTGAGTCCAGACGGAATGTGTGCAAATCGAAATTGTCTGCTCTGTATAAGGAATGATTCAAACTGTGTTTTCAACAAAGTGGCACAGTGCGGGTGACGTCATATGTTTTTCCAGTTACAATATTTTCATGCAAATGGAATTTAGGCCGCTATGTCTCTTAACCCTGAATCTAACTAAATCCCACGAAAGTTTGGCCTACTGCTAATGGGAAATCACAGTATTTCCATGCAAACGCGAAATCACTAGAATGCTCTATAAAACCGGCCATATACGGGGGGCTGCCCTAGTTAGATTAATTAGTATTCCATTCTTCCCGAATATTTGATAGAGTAGTATCTTCACGATGATTGGTTAAAAAATGTCTACCTTTCTCAACCGTTGAAAGTCGATGTATTCGATGTCTGCCACGTTCCTTGTACGCATTGTCCTTAACCTAGTTTTTTTGTAAAATGAACTCTGTAAAAGTGCATTCCCTCTCCTATTTTCGCGCACCCTGCACGTAAATATCTTTTTTAACATCTACATACGGTTGAGTGAGTGTAGCTAAACTCTTTCTCATTGAAAAAAAAACAGGAAAATAAAAGCGTTTGCAACATTTACATAGGTTTGAACTTTTAACGTGCTTACATGCAAGGCAGTACACACGCACGCAGTTAGCCACTCGTGCGGTGCACCTTGCCGTTAACATGGATGCCGCGCGCCGCTAGCTACCATGCACACATGGCAGCTGGCCCAGCGCCGGCATCCGGGTAAGCGAGCCAGTCCTATTGTTCAACCAGTTAGGACCGGATCGCGCCAGTTTCACGTCACGTGATGTAAAGCCTCAGGCAAGAGCCTATTGTTCTGCCCTGGCCCGCTCGGGTATAAAACAGGACAGAATCGACGGCTCGAGTTAATTGGTGTGTGGTGGTCAGACCTGCAAGTCGAACCACCAGAGCTGATAAGGGCAGGACAAGGGCGGAAACCTTGACCTAGCGCCTAATATGTAATGCTAAGTGTGCAGTCCCCTAGCTGTACAGTAAGAGGTGAATTAGGATTGAGTATTGTGTCTTATGAATAATCGTCCATCTCCTTAGCAAGCATTTACAAACTAATGTTGTAAAACAGAGTCATGGAAGAAAGCCAACATGAAGTCATATACCTTTAAACATCAGCTTGGCTACCACACGCAGCGCCAACCTCAGTCATAGTGCAGTAGCCCGGGTTGCCACTGCGCGACACATTACAGAGATGTTAACCAATCCTCAAATATAGAACTTATCGCACGGACAGAGTTAATGTTTATTGCGGATTTATAAAATGTATACGTAAAAGAGGCACGATCACTGGTGGCTATGGCTACGAGGGAAAAGGATATAATCGAGGAAGTATCAACAAAGTCTTTTGTTGGTACATCCACGATTACACTCCTATTTCCTCGTAGCCATAGCCACCAGTGAGTTGTGATTCGAAGTTTGGTGGTCCGAGTATCCTTTACGTCATTGAAATATAAGCCATATAAATACATGCCAAATCTTAGCTATTTTCAGTTTGTGATTTCGCTGTTCTCCGTTTGTGTTTCCTTTGATCTAAAATTCATAAAGTCAACACTCGATATTTCGCTTGCAGTTGTGCGAACTTCTTCAAGACGACGAGTTCACAGTCTACAACGATATAAATGCCTTGTACTCTGTGAACACTCGATGACATGTTGCATACGTTGAATATTTTCTTTTTCTTGCAAGTGCTCACGCAACTGCAGCGAAATATTGACTATTTGCGTCATGTGTTGGACTAATTTAAACTAATTCAGCAAGGATGACAAGTGACCAGCAATAATGACGAAAAAATTCACGGACCATCACGAGTCGGTGAATTGAATCCACTTCTTTAAATTGAATCTTCACTGCTCTAGCTAGACCACTATGCTAATTCAAGATTCAAGATTCAAGATTCATTCTCCAAGATTCAAAATAGTACTATCAAAATTGCTGCTAACTTGTCATAGGAATTAACTTGTACACAACAAACATTAAGGACGCATTTACGCAACGATACCTTCTCGCTCGCCGAACGCTATTTGTTAGTCAACCGTTATTGATTTACGATTAGTTTCCAGTTTCTACTTGCGCCAATACATAACAAATTAAATGTATTATAAATAAAAACAATATAAACAATAAAGTGCTACACTAGTTTTAAACATCGCTATAACATTGTTGTGATTTCTCGCTATTTCCCCAAAAAATGCTATTCTCGCACAAAGAACAGTTTCTGGCCGTGATCAGACGGCGGTAAAATAAATAGCTGCTCGCAGCGAGAATTAAAAATCCAACATGGCGTCCATTTCGGGGTTATCGAATCGAGAACAAACCATCGAATACAGGCATTCAGAAAACAGCCCGTTGTCTTCTACTACAGTAAAAATTGTTTTCTTGCTGTCATAAATTGACGCTGTCATACCGCATGCATCGTACTTCGTGTCGCGAAGCAAAATGAGAGGATCTGAGGCCGCAGCATTGCCATGGTTACTACGTATAGATAACTCGAAAGCCACATGCTCCGGTGAAGGAGAGAAGCGACCAACAGATTTAGTATTGATCAAGTAAAAGCCAGTGAGCGAGAAAATAACGTTACGAGTCGTTAGGTTCACCCGCCATAATTAATATGGCAAGACGGCAGCTCGATAGCGTTGAGTTAACATAGTGCTATAATTCACTAGCGATCCATTCCAAATACACGGGTTATTCCTCAACTCATGACAGCACGTGAATTTTTTTCGTGTTACGTCTGCTCGCGAGTCATTCTTAGCTGCTCACAAAGTGACGGCCGCTATGTTTGTTCGTTTATTATTATGTACTGATAGTGTTTTTCAAGTTAGGTTCATTGGCTTCATCAATTCCTATGTTAAAACGAAATTCATAAAAAAAACTACCCGACTTAATTACGTAAGTGTAATAACGTAACATTTACTAGTATACATGCAAACGTAAAACCTTGCTCCAGGAGGACGGAATTAAACCGGAATTTTAAATTGCTATCGCAAACTGAAATTAACCATAGTGGATTAAAAAAAATCTACTAAATTACAATTCAATCGAATACGGAAATGAGAAAGGAAAAATAATAACTAGAAAAACTGCGAAAAAAGTTTGAATGTAACGTATACAAACATCGCGGTGCTTGGCGAATGCTAGGGCGGTAATTATCTATATATATATATAATTACACAAGATCCGCAATGCAGCCATCGGCAGCAGCCATCTGCAGCAGCTGCATACGTTACCATCTTCGCCATCTACCGACGGAACGGCAAATTATAAGAGTAGCAGCCAAGCCCCGCTGAGATAATAGCTGCGCCCGGAACGCAACGGCCAGCAGCGCGAACATACGATGCCATCTACCGACCGAACGGCAAATTAAATGAGGGGAGGGGGGAGAAGCGAGACGGTGGTAGGGAGGCGAGGAGGGAGGGGAGCGAGCGACTCCGCTAGTAATGTCATAAGTTCACGTGTAAGGACCCTGGAAAGCCAGTGATGGGGAGCCTGTGGCTTCCTAAAAACAGCATATTTGTGTGTTAGTTACACCCTTACGTGTTTAATGTAGTGATAAGTAGTCTAGAGCACTGTTGTTGTGTAGCTCAAGGGAGCTAAGTATTATCCCATCCACATTGTATGTATATGGTTGCATGGTTGATATATGAAGCACGTGTATGCAGGCGGAGCCTTGGCAGTGTAGGTGAGAGAGTGCAGTATTGTAGCGGCATCTAGGGTAGCCCTACCTGTGCCTTTATAATAGCCCTCATAAGTAATAGCCCCGGTGCTAACTAACCAGTTCACCTCTGGGCTTCAGCCTTGCAACCTCCTCACCTCTGCACTGCCAAGGGAAAGAAATACTCCTGACCCAACTGGTGCTTACTGAACCACTTTATTGTCCGCCTGAACCAAGAATAAACCTAATTTATCCGTACTTTGTACTTAGCTTACTTCTGGAGTAGCCATAGGGCATTCCTTTATCCTAGCAGGAGTAGTGACCCAGAGATCGTGGTTCAAACCGCCATCATTACACGTAATTCTACAGTAATGGCTTATCGTGACTTAACCATTTTTAATGAATATCAAGGCAGGTGGACGCGGTGCGGCTGATACGGCTACAGCTGTGTCACTTTTCGGCCATAAGGAAGCCTGATACTACACATTGCAACCTTATCATCCTGAAATAAACTTTCGTGAATAAAATTCAAATAAATTCTTCACAACTCTTTTTTTTTTATATAAAAAGGTGTGAAACTAAGTAAACTTCCACATTTTCTGATTCAAATGAAAACTGCGTAAAATAAAGTAATCGCGATAACTTCCGGTTTCTGTGAAACGAAAAATCGAAACACTATTTACGAACAATTTCCTCCGCTCGTCATACTAAATAAGTGTTGCCAGACCCACAGATAAGTAAGTAATTCGTGGTCCTGACAAAAAATGTTTTTTTTTACACAAACATATGATTTTCTGCATTTTTTTTTGTCCTTGGCCTACATTTAGGTTAGAGGTTGCCGCACAGGAAGGATAGGATAGGACAGACTTTAAAGATCAGTGGTAATTTTTTTTTATATAACTTACCATGCATCGCAAAAGAAAATGATTAAATCGAATGAAGAAGGTGAAATTCTCATTTTTAAAAATCTACAGATTTTTTTTGTGAGCAATTTACAGACATTTTCGCCGAAATTCTACAGACATGTTTTTTCCCCAACTAGCAACACTGCTCAAATAGTTTTCGTAGCCGTGCCACTCCATTTTAGCTTCCACCAGCCCTGATGCATATTGTGCTTCGTGTACACTTACGATTTGATTGATTTTAACCGACTTCATAGATCGTCGTATGGACCTGAAAATATCGCAGATTTTCTCTCTCTTAATTTCAAAGTGATGCATGGCACAATCCTTGTTTTTTGTTTGTTTTGTTTTTTGCTGTTACACCTCACCTTAACTCCTGTGGCGCATCTCCTATTCTCGCCTTGGACAGTGTTCTATTTACATTCGCCATCTTGATTCGACACGAAAAAATCGTTTCCCAGTTCCGTATTGTTCACGAGCCTCTCTAGCTGTGCACGACGTGTAGGCTGTTAATAAAAATTGCACGAGTGACGGTCTGTTTGCCAGTGCGGCAGATTTCTCAATTTGCACTGTCATCAGCAGCTGGCGCTGCGATCGACACGCGCATAAAAATAAAATAAAAGAGGGAGCGAAAGTTTTCTTTCCGCTTTGCAGTTTTGTGTAAACGGAGCTATTAGAAAATTTCAACAGAACATTACACTGTCACTGACTCATAGGGTATCACTTTCCCGTTGTCATGGAAACTCGAACATTCAAATACCAGAGAGTACAAGCGTAAAACGGCGAAGCTCACTTTGTATTTAACCCAGTAATTCCGAAATAATTATGTCTAAACTGAGTGTAAGTAAAACAACTTTACTGTGATTTTCTCGATTACTTTAGAGGATAGAATTTATGTTTAATATTACTCATGACCCTAAGCAGCGTATAAAATATTTGCTTCACTGTAAACCCATTACACTCTTTCCCCCTGTTGCATATTACGTCACAGGTATACAGGTAATGTAACGTTCAAAATGTGTCTGTTCATTTTCTACCATTGATTTGTTCCACACACGTTATGCAGTTCTAATATGTGCTTCAGCAAAATGGAAACTTTCGGGCTTTAGTGAATTTCATTCCAAAAGCGATCTACCAGCACATTTCTAGGAAAACCTAGGATAGGGCAAATATTGCGTAGTTGAGGATCGATGTATGTTTAGTTTAAGCTAGGGGCAAGTCTGTCTGAGAACGACTTCACTGCATATACGTTATTAGAAAACCATGGTAATCCCTAAGAAGTAATCCCCTATGAAGGTGAGAGATGAAAGACTGAGAGAGAGGAAAGCGAGACACACACTGTAAAGCTTTACTTTACGTGGAAAGGTTTACTTTTCGTTTGATCTTTGAGGTAAGGTTTAACTGATCCGAAGTCAAAACAGCAAAGGAACACAAATATATTTTCCTGTAAGGTTTCAGATACTGCAGTGTTGATGTATTGTTTAGTTCATGTGAAACCTTACTGCTGTATTCAAATGTTTTTACCATTTTTACTATGCACAAGATTAGTGAGTTAATAACTGGTGCATTCTACTTGGCTAAGCGACATCGCTGGAAAATGGTTAAAAACTAAACGACTTAGCTCCTAATGACCCTAAGCAACGTAAAAAAAATATTTGCTTCACTGTAAACCCTTGACATTCAGCTCCCTTATTATAAATTACTTCACTGGTGATTTCAATGTGACGTTTATAATTTTCTGATCATTTTCTACCAGTGATTTGATCTACACACGTTATGTGCTTCTAGTGCTTTTTTTAGTAAAGGTGATTTTTCGGTCTTTATTCCAAAAGCGACATTTCCAGCACATTTCTAGGAAACCCGTTTGCCTGGATAAAACAATAAAATCCCACTAAATATTCCGTAGTGTAAGCAATGTGATCGATATACGTTTAATTTAAGCTACCTGCAACTCAAGAACGAATTCTCTGCACATACGTTATACGATGTCTTATACCACATACAATAAACAAAATACATAATTATTTATGAAGTGATGCAAGATGGGGGTCTATGGACATTGCGCATTACATACCCGTTATTGACGTGTATGTGTTTAATTCTTCTATAGCTAGAATTACTGTAATAGTGCATTCATAAGTGGCCACTACCCTTAAATGGCTGAACGAAATCTGTTCAGTAAAAAGTGATTAAGTTAATAATGACGTTGAAACACTACATTCAAAAGAAAATGTAAAGCTGCACTAACTCTTTGCTTAAATGTCTTGAAATGTTTAAACATGGATAATTTGGCAAAGACTAATTTTTAGGGTGCACTACATTCACTGCAGTAACGTTTACGTGAAAATTGTTGTTTTTTATATCCTCAAAACTAATAGCGCCCGGCTAGTAAACGGGAAGTCCTGGGTTCGAGTCCCACTCGGGGCTGTTGTCTTTTCTTTCTTTCTCAGACTAGTGTTTTGTGTATCCTCACAAGGCCAGTCTTTAATGCAGACTGCTTGCTTCATTAACCCTTTACCTTGTGATTTCTTTCTTTATTAATATAACACCAAGCTCAACTTACACCGAAAATACCACCCCGGATCTTCCCGCTTCAGTAATTATACAGAAGAGAGGGGGGGGGGGATGATGCTTCATGGTACGCCGACAGCTAGGTCATAGCACCAACCTCATTCACAGTGCAGTTGTCCGGGTTGCCATTGCGCCACAGATTAAAGAGCCGTTGAACAAACCCAAATCTAGATCTTATCTTACATCTGTACCTCTTGCAAATTACTCGTCACTGATTAGTCACCGACAAACAAGCATTAGATCTTGACAGTATATCTCAATTAGAGCAAGCTGTTATGCCCATGTTAGGAAAGTGACTCATTAATCGACGGACTTTTACGGACACACAAAGCTGTTTCTCGTCAGAATTCGAAGTAGTTAACCCCATATTCTGACAATGACGTCAGTTTCAGGCTTTACGGAAACTCGAAGATGCTTCCCGACAGGATACGTTTGACTTGGTGAATCCGCAGCATAAAAGTGAGGTGTAGGCCTACATAATACGAAATACCAACGTTAAAGCAAACGAAATTACAGGTTGGATGATGATATGCAGTGGGGGCAGGGAGGGAGGGTTAGTTTCGCTACGTCAAATAGGCAGAGGAAAATATCGTAAATTCTAAACATCGTAAAATCGTAAAAATCAAAAACATTGTAAACATCGATGACGACATAAACATCGATTGAGGCTAGTATACTCAAACATATACTTTAAACATTGACTGTTAATACTTCTTAAATAAAATCTGATGCCGAATCTCGTAAGAATCATTTCGTGAAAGAAAACCAATATTCTCACACCGAATGTCACTCGTGCGTTTATAAAATCTTTACTTCGTGCGTTTTAGCACTCAACCCCTTTCCAACAAATTGCCCTAGACCTTGGGTCTCGGAAAATTAAATACGGAAAGGAGTTTCGTGCTAAACACCCAAATTATCGATTTCATAGAAGCACTTGGCGTTTTATGATTGAGAATTTTTCTTTTTCTTTCCGCAAAACGAGTACCATGCGGAATTACACTGAGAATTTTCGTTTTCTTTTCACTAAATGAGGACCATGGTCGGATTACACTGGGAAGACCCCGGCTCCTCGAAACCGAAACCGACAGTGGACCTCCTCCTTCAGTAATTATACAGATCGAAGCTTTTCTCAATGAGCGCTGACAAACGAACCACAGATATATACAGTATATCTCACTTAGAGGATGCTGCTTTGTTTTATGTCCTTATTATGGAAATGACGTCAGCTACGTTAATCGTCGGGTTTATACGGAAACACCACAAAGCTGTTTCAGGGTTAAGATACACTTAATTTCCCGTATCTACAACATAAATATTACGTTAGGCCTAATATGAAATGCCAATGCCAAAGCGAACGAAAATACAGGTTGGTTAATGAAATGATATGATGGAATGACGTCAGCTTCGTTAATCGTCGGGTTTTTCCGGAAACACGAAGCTGCTTATACGTTTCATTTGGCTCATCTGGGCGCATCAACAACATTTAAATATGAGGTTAGGCCTAATGCGAAATGCCAATGCCGTAGCGAACGAAATTACAGATTAATTGATGAAATGCGACGGTGGATGGTAACGCTACGCCAGATAAGAGTTAAACATCGTCAACAAAACATAAAAGGTAAACATTATAAACAAAACTAAACATCGTAAATCAAAATTACTTCGTATGTCGAAATCGAGATCGTAAATCGAAACCGAATCCCTAACACGATATTCCTTCAGAAAATCGTTTAGGGAAAAGAAAACAAAAATTCTCAACCGAATTCCACTCGTGCTTGTATTAAATGTATAATATGGGTGTTTTAGCACTCAAATCCTTTTCAACAAATTTCCCTCGACCTTCGGTCTCGGGAAATTGAAACTGGAAAGGAGTTTCGTGCTAAAACACCCAAATTG
>JAHWFP010188801.1:5089-24913 GCA_023313725.1 Lithobius niger
GTTGTTGTTGTCGTTGTTGTTGTTTTTATGCCATCGTTTAAGAAAAAAACTAATGCACCTACCTAAAATCTGAAACATAATTTAAGTCAGAAATTTCGTTCTCCTTCATCCTCAAAGAGATCACTTTTTTTCAATTGTTCGAGCAATTCCGTAGTTACGGGACCCTGAAATATCAGTTTTATGGTTTTACATCCAATCGGCAAGCGCCAGCCGCAAGCCATGGGTGAAGAACAAAGAAATGCTAACAATGCTGGTAAGCCAACGATTATTCACCCACCCTTTCAGGAAACGTGAAGCGAAATTGTTTTGGCATGCCATTAAAACCACTGCGAGGACGAACAATAGAAGGGTCCGTCGGCTTTGCACTTTTGATAGTCAGTTAGCAATTGACTTAGTCAACAGCCTAGCATGAAGCACCCGTTAAAAGCACTACGGCCGTAAAGCATGTGTTTTTTTCGAGCAGTGATAGAGCAGGGGCACTTGAGCTCACTTACAAAGCAGGAGTAGGCCACATCGTGGACCTTTTAACCTCCTGACCTGTCCTAAGAGATCTGTTGCTGAATTTCCTTCCTGAATTTAATCAGGGGCCTTGTACGCTTTCTTAAGAATATTCGGTATTTCTTTACCTAGTCCACTGAAGACTGCCACAACTCCACCCAAAAAATTGCTTTCAAAAAAAATTACTATTAAAAAGTTTGGTTTGTGGAATAACTAAGAGTAAGTTTTTTTTTAAAATTTGCCATCCTGGACTACAGCCTAAAAAGACTAAAATTGCAGGGCCCGAACCTGCTTAATTTTAGTTTCTATTGCCTACCCGAAAATATACATTACCTGTTTTATAGCAGTTTCCCCCTTTTGAGTATTTATTCCCCTAAAAGCTTGAGTGTTGTCTTCCCTGCCGGGCTCGTACGGTACTGCGCATGAGCGGGCTTGGGCCAGCTTATATAAGCTCCAGCGCAGCGTCCTGTCGGGATCATTTCTCCACATTCCAGAACCTAGCTCATGGAGGGGATGCTTGGGCGGGAATTCAGGTAATGTATATTTTCGGGTAGGCAATAAAAACTAAAATTAAGCAGGTTCGGGCCCTGCAATTTTAGTCTCTTTATAGCTAACGAAAATCTACATTACCTGTTTTATAGCAAACTTTGTAACCAGGTGGAGGGCTAGGTTCAAGTCTCCCACTGTACGAGCCGGCGTCACAAAGGAAATTTTAATTCCTGATGAAGACACACCTGTTTTCCCAACCAATTTCACCGTGCCGATCAACTCGGAACGACAGCGAGACTCGAGGACGAGTGGCTGTTGTAAGAGGTGGGATTGGGGAATGCGGATTGCTCTATGCTATTAAATCGGTTGTATACCGCATGCAAGGGTCTTAACATCAAAGGGGTACAAGGTAAGTAATCAGACTTATACACCGAAACAGCCTACCTTGTGGGAAGAAAGATGACTTAAGGATGACGGATGCAAAACCAGGAACGGGACGTGAGGTTGGAACGGAACGACAGCTATAAAGCCGTGACTGGAACGGTGACTGGAACGGGACGTGAGAAGAAGTCTTTGAAAGTGCATGGTGAAATCCTTTATGTATGGCGTGTATTGTAGTGCCATGTTGTGTTGTTGTAGTCCCTCCTTTTCATTTTTTTTTTGTCGTTCCTCTTCTTAGTTATTATTGCGAAATTTGAGGTATAATGGCTAGGAAGTGAGCACCGAGGAATGAGGGATGTAAAGCGAGGAGCAATCTCCACCATCCTCATTTATGAAGGAGAGGACTGCCGAAGGGAACGCCTCGCTGGCCAAAAGGAACGTAGAGATTGGTGGTGTCATGGAACGTGAAAGTTGGTATGGGATCAACCGGAACCCAAGAGCCTTTGCCTGGGCATGACATGGAGAGTAAGGTAGATCTCCGGAGGCAGTTGGTGTGTGAGGGTTTATTCCGTGTAAAACTGGCACGAAGGACATGGCAGTATCAAACTGCCACACAAAGTAATTTGTTATGTGCGAAAGAAGCGGGGATTGGGTGGTCCCTCGTCGGAGTGAGACAGGGGGACGTGCAGCCGGAACGGAAGGAAGCGTGTCCTAAGTATCGAGCTTGGTGGCGCCTGTGGAATTAGTTGTGGATAGTATTGTGGAAGCCACTGTTGAGGCAGATGATGATTCGATGGCACCGGGAGGAAGCACTGTTGTGTCGGATGGTAACGTATAGGGATGGATGGTAATGTAGGGATGAACGATGAACCTTGTCTTGGGTGTTGGGAACGGCAGGAGAACTAGTCACAGGATTTGTGGGGAACGTAGCGATAATGTGTAGATCAGCCAAATGTGATGCTGACTGTAGGAACGTATTATTCGTAGTTGCTTTCAGTCTGCCTTGGTGGGCTTTGTAGGAGGTACGGCATGGGACGGGGAGCGTAGGAGGAGTGATGACTACTGTGCAGGACAAACGAGGAGAGCATTCCAATGGCGGTGGGATGGAGAAAGTTGTAGCCAAAGACGAGGGATGGCGGGGAACGAGAGGAGTGATGCCCGGAATGGTGATGCCCGGGACGGGAGCTTGGAACTAGAGGAGAGCCAAGTGATAAAACTAAAAAGTCTGGGGACGTGGAGCTTAGGACTGTGTAATGGCCCTCATAATGGATGTCCTTCTCACAGACGAGGTCGATGCACATGGCTTTGGGAGACGAGGGACCAGGATCCAGTCGGTGAGACGGAATATCGGGATGACAGTCAGGGACGCACAGGAACGGCTGAAGGTCAGGAACGGGAACGGCATGATACTGAATAGTTGAGTGTTGCACGTGGCGTAAGCGGGAGATCTTCTTGCATATAAGCCAGAGAGGGGAAAGAAGCCCTTGAGTGGTCAGAATGCTTGTCCGAAGTTGAGCCGGGCCGACGGAGGGGAACGGACGTTGTCCGTGACAAGAGAACGTTAGTAAAAGCAGGAGTTTCTAAAAGAAGAAGAAAAAACATTATTTGGAATGCAGGACCAGAATGCAGGGTCCGAATGCAGATTTGGAACGCATAGCGGAACGCCGGGCAGAACGCAGAGTAAGGGACGGTGGCTAGTTCAAGGGGTGATATGTTGTTGAGGAGGACGCTATCGTTCCTGAGTAGAGTTTGTAAGGAGCATCGTTGACAGGCCAGGTAATGGTGGTTGGTGCGAAGGTTGGTCACACAGACCAAGGCCAAAACCAGACGCAAAGCCTCGGTTCTTAAAGACCAGATCTGAAGTGGAAGATGACTTGTGTAGAAAGCAGTCCGGGATGATTCCGTCAACTGTCTTTAATAATTCTGATAATAAGATCTCTGAGGGATCGGGGTCCCCCTGGGACGGAGGTTTAGATTGGTTAGAAAGGGAAGGGTTCAGTGAGTAGTTGGAATCGAGCTCACCGTCCGTGGGAGGAACGGCCGGATTTGGTAACGGGACCGTCGCAACGGAACGCGTAGGTGGATCATTCGGAACGGTATAAGGACCTGCGTCGCCTTGGAAGGTCGGGGGTGCTTAGGAACGGAGGCAGGTCATGATGAGACATAGCCTGAAACCAGTACCTTATGCTTAAAGGTCTGAAGGGAAGATTTCATGAGGGTATGAACTTAAGACGAATTGAGCAGTTCGTCAGTCCTCTGAGCAGCGGAACGTCCAGTATCCAAAGGTTGAGAGGAATGTAAAGTTAGAGGCAGCCGTATCGTTTCTTTGTGCATGAGAGTACCTTGGAAAGGGAACGTAAGTTTCGCATCTGTGGAGTCTGGCAACCGAGAGAAAACCCATCCCTTGGCGTTCCTTTGTTTATGACATCGGAATTGTGGGACATGGGATGCGGAACATAGATCGAGGAAGGCAGTGGAATCGAAGTGAACAGCTCGGCAGCTAGAGAAGAAAAGGTGTAACAGCATCTGTTTTGTAGCATGGGATGTGGATCAAGGAGGATAGGAACGCAAGCCAGGGCGGACTGTATCGAACAGTATCTGTCTAGGACGGTGGTGATTTTTGTTTTTGTTTTGTTTGAGTCTTGGAGGGATCAAAGTGTCAGTCCGAGGTTGGAACAAGCCTTTCAGGAGAAGGGTAAATTGGTGTTTGTAGCAGTGACAAGATGCTGGTGTTCCTAAGGGGTGGAAGAGCCCCCCCACCCACCCCCAATACCAGACCAAGGTCTAGCAGGGGGGAAAGGAAGGATGACATGAGGAACGTGATGCTGGACGTGCCGAAGGCCGGAAACAATTAATCAAAGAGAGCGTACAAACTCTCCTTGAGGAAGGCAGTAGTGAGAGGAACCAGCGTCTCAGAGGAACGAGAAAGTGGGAGCCATGGACCGAAGGTTCAGTTCGCAACGGAGTCGTCTTGAGAAAAGAAGTGCAGGTCGGGTTGTGCTGGTGGCAACGAGGAACGTGAAGGCCGGAATGGACATGTGAGGGACACACAAAACCAACCAAGGCCAAAAACAGGCCGCAGGAGAACGTCCCAAAGGAACGTAAGTTGAGGGAACGTGGGAACGAAGGAACGTAGGGACGTGGGGACGTAGGGATGTAGGAACGAAGGAACGTAGGTTGAGGCACGAAGATTGGACCCGTTAAGGAGCAGCGATTAGCACAGCTGCATAGGTCGGAGGTCGACAAAAGACGAGCGGACTGCATCGTCAGAGTATATATCAGAGAAGAGGGCTGCGCAGTAGGACGTGCAAATGGGGATGGTGCGGAGGGATAGCATACTCTTTGATGTAAACAACAGCATCTAATGATGAAGGGAAGGAAGGCGAAAGCTGACAGCAGGCGGTAGAACGGCCCAATCCAAGAAGGCTGCACAGAAACAATGCGCAGTGTGAAGGGGTGCCGAGGGTAAGGAACGTTGCTCATTCGAACTGATTTGTGTACCGCCCAAACGCAATGATGACATGAACCGTCCTGGGCAAGAGCCAAGGGGAATGGCGGCAGCGAAGGAACGAGGAACGTGAATCGAACATGACAAACCCGGAGCGGGCAAAGAAAGGGGTGTCCTTTGTAATGGTGGCGAGAACCAGTCATGAGGCGAAACAGGAGTTATCCCAAAGGAACGGCCTCAGCGCAAGATGGGCCACCACTGAAGTAGGAATGAATGTAACATCCATCCGCGGGACGGCAGTGTGCGGAATGGTACGTGGTATCCTGTGTGGAACGTCGAAAGGGATGCTCAAAGAGCGACCACGCGTGGCGATCGCCCTAGGACAAATGATGCCGACAGGACGCTGCGCTAGAGCTTATATTAGCTGGCCCAAGCCTGCGCATGCGCAGTACCGTACAAGCCCGGCAGGTTAAAAAGATTTGAATTTTTTATTATAAATTTAAACGGGAAGCGAGAAAAAATGCAGTTTTGACAGTACGAATTTTTTTCATTATCAAAAAAGAGTCGGGGGATAAACGTTTTTTTTTTAACATTAGGGCAGAAAGTTTAACATCTTTCAGGATTCTGGATCCTCAGCCCCCCTGTCTTCTCCCCCCCCCCCTGTCTCCCCCCATCACTGAGTTTGGCCATATCAATCAATGACGGACGAAATATGTGCACTTAATTCAGACGTCCTCAGAAATAACTAACAACTATTACGGATGTTATGGGATTTCAGAATAATTGAATTTTCTTCTTGCAAACCTCTATTCAGTGCAACATCACAGCCAAAGAAAGTAAAAAGTAAATAAAAAATAAAATTGATAAAAGAAGCATTCTTCTGTGTTGGCCTTGGGCGACACACACACTCGCTCTTCCCTTGGTTTTAGCGGATAAAGCGCGTCGCTTAAATCAGAGTCTATCGTTGTGTTCGAGCAAATTATCGCCTGGTGCGAGCCACGCATATATCTCTTGCCGCCGACCGAGAACATTATCGTTGTTGCGCCTCAATAACGCCAGAGGGCGAACTCGCAAGCCGCATTGCGCCTGCGCAAGATGAATCATTCCTTCCGCCGAAGAAACGAGTACCAGTAATTTAGAGGGACGATGTACGGGAAAAGAAAAAGAAAGAAAGAAAAAAATAGCCGTTGCTTCAAGAATGCGTCGAGATTATTAAGAGAAAGAAAGCGATGTGAGGAAAGAACGAATAATAGAAGAAGAATAAAAAAAAAGGTTGCGTGTAAATTAGTGTGCGGCTGGGTACGGCCGGCTGGGGCAAATCACAAAGCAGTGGGAATTTTGTGTAATGGCGACCACACTGAGGCTATTCACGAGAATGAATAAGGCCGGAGAGACAGAGAGAGAAAAAACATTAACAAAAATTGATTCATAAGCGAACAATAAGAAGTGCGTGCATGCTGTTAGGCTTAAGTATAGCGATGTTCTAGCGTGCGCATTACTTGAAGGGCAGGTTGGGAGTGAAACGGAATGCGTAAAGTAGTTTACAGTCATCAAGAATACTTTGTGCATCTTATTAAAGGAGGATTGCCACCAACAATGACAAGCTGCAGCATCTACAGCCACTTGCCGCTATCTAGCCCTTTCGTTCAACAGGCGAAGGAACACGATAAGGGGTTGGCGCTAATGACCTGACTGTCGACGCGCCATTAAGCCTCAAACCCCCCCCCCCCCTCACACACACATACACGTAAAAGAAAATTCGTTTTACGAAACAAACAAGTCACCCGCATCCTTAATCATTGAGCGTACACTTGGTGCGCCCACGTGTACCAGGGAGCAAGCGGTAAAGTTAAGCCTAACGACATCACGGGCGCATTTTTCTATATGTCGACCGTTTTGAAACACACATTTTGAACCGCTATAGGGCAGTGACACAACGTAGTCTTATTGTATATAACTCTATGCTGGAGCCAGTAACTGGGATAGCTGCAAGGGTCACTGGAGGGGGAAAAGAAACGCGTCTTATACTGAAGACAATGCTGTTAAGAGTGGATTTCTTAGGCCTATAATGCGCGTTTTTTGTCGATTTGTTGGCAGTTGCTGACATTTTTAAACACGTGGAATCTTTATTTTCTAATTACAACCTAGCAGCATAAGGGATTAGAGAAAACAACGTTTTTTTAAGCCTATGAAATCCACTCTCAAAGCACTGCCTTGACTGGAAGTGCCCTTGTTTAACCCTCCATTTTAATCTAGTGCCCCTTACAGCTACCTCTCTTGTAGCCAATATGACGTCACATAACGCTGCTCTATATGGTACCATCTAGTGACAATGATATCGTTAACCTTGACCGCTTGCTCCCTGGCGAACGAGAACGCACCAACTTTACACTCAATAATGAAAAAGGCACGTGGCTAGTTTGTTGCGTAAAAAGAAATTTCTTTGAGCATTCCTTCGCTTGTTGAAATCCAGCGCTCCATAGAACTAAATACTGGTAGACGGCGCTAGATGCTGCATCCTGTCATTCAGTGAATAGGTACCTTAAAACACAACATAAACTTACTATGTCATAAAATTACATTATTTGCGTGTATATAGAGCAGTGACACGACGTAGTATTATTGTATATAACTCTATGCTGGAGCCTTAATGGGTTAGCTGCAAGGGGCACTGCAGAGAGAAACAGAAGGGCGTCATACTGAAGCCGATGCTGTGAAGAGTGATTTCTTAGACTGAAAACGCGCGATTTTTGTTGTTGGAGAAAACAACGTTATTTTAAGCCTAAGAAATCCGCTCTTCCGTTGTTTTTCCCTCCATTTTTATGTAGTGCACCTTGTAGTTACGCCCTCCAAAACCCATACTGGTGCCAATACGGCGGCAAATGTCACTGCTATATAGTTATTCTGTGTTTTATTGTTAAGACGTAGCCTACACAGGGTGTTTGGGAATTTGTGTCAGTAATTTTCAGGGCTGAATTCTACCATGAAACAAGTAAAAATAAATCCTAATAAACATTGGTCCAATTCTGCTTCGTTTTGGAATTAGACCTTGCCGAAGGTAACGAACTTTTGAAATTATTACAGTCGTGGTAGACGGAATGGCGAATTCCAAACTAAATGACCACTGATTCAATTAAATAAACGGTAATGATAATAAAAACTCCCTGGAAAGCCCTCCCTTCCAGAATGTTACAAGGTTTATAGTAAAGGTAAAAAACACATTTCTTTGCATTTGAAAAGAACCAAAAGATAAACATTTAAGGGACTGTACACAAATGACGTCACACTAAATTTGCCGTTTTTTACTGCCAACCCCATGTCACAACCCCCCTAGAAAATTGCATCCTCACAGAAAATGAAGTCATAAAATCACCGACCGCCCTCCTTCCCCCTTCCCGCCCTTGTTTCCGATCTGAAGCGGAAGACAACTGATAACTAACCCCCCCCCCCCCGCCATTATTTTTTTTTTACCTCGGTTGGTAGTCACAGAGTTGTATTCACAGAGTTTGCCAGTGTTAAAAGGCGGGGAAGTCCATAATTTTGTGACGTCACAGATAATCGACTATCAACCGAGGTAAAAAGCGGGTTTATCAGTTGTCTTCCGCTTCACTGGAAACAATGGCGGGAAGGGGGGGGGGGAAGGAGGGCGTTCGGTGTGTTTAAGACTTCATAACAAAACTTACTAACCAACTAGGCCTTATTAGTCCTATAATAAATTAAGACTATAGATTTTTTATAATTTAAACTGTTCTGTTGGCTTTAGTGAAATTACGCAACGTATCTGGCACATACAAACTCATGCAGTTTCATGAAGTAAATGTAATACAAATTATTATTAATATTGTTATTATTATATTATTGTATTATTACATATTATTACTATGTTATTATTATTGCAAACAGATGATGAAGACAATAAAGAACAGGAAATGCAAGCAACACAAAACCGGAAGAAGCACCGTCAGCTGCACTCCAACAAAAACAAAGTATTCCGCGAACTGAAAATAAAACGCAATTCGAACTGACAAAAGACAAAGACCAAACCATCGCAAGAATGGAAAAAACTCTTGTTGAAAAAAGATAGCGAAAAAATACTGGAAGGAATGAGGTTCGTGGAAGAAAAATACGAAGAGATGAAAAAAGAAAATGAAGAAATGAAACTAACAAATATAGAATTATCCAAAAAAAAGACTACAAAAGGTGAAAAAAGAATAGGGATGCTCGACAAAGAAGAAAATAACGGTGCAGCAGAAATAAAATAAAAACAACAACACTAAAACAAAATCAGAATGAAACAAACCAATACTCAAGAAACAAAAATATAGAGAACCATGGAGTTGACAGCAAACAAAACGATAATTTAGTACAAACAATACAAAGATTAGCGGAGGTCCTGAAAATAAGCAGATTTGAAAACTGGTATATGGGTTCCCTACGTAAAACAGAAATACACCAGAATCCATATTAATTCAGTTCAGGTGCAGAGAATATACAGAGTGGTCCGTAAAGTACTGGAAAAATATAGGCCTAAAATAGTAGCTTCAAAGTTATCATTACGAACGTTGGCAGCAATCAGAAGGACATTATTTGTTTCCTTTTTTTCCCATTTGGTTTCATTTAGAATCCGTACGACATGAGAGATTGGAAGAGATCCCTGCCCACAAGCTGTGAAGGCCTAGTATTAGGCCTATTTTAGGCCTATATTTTTCCAGTACTTTATGGACCACCCTGTATAGAGCTGGAGGCAAAAAAAGGAATAATAACAAAGAAAGATATTTTTGGAAAAGGGAGCAACAACAAAATATAAATAAATGAGCACGTCACCCAGTTTTACAAGAATTTACTATGGAGAAGGCTAACCAAGAAACGAAACAGCCCTTCAAATGTGTATGGTTTAAGGAAGGAAAGATACGCCTAAGAAGGAACGGAAAAGACAAGCACGTTTACGCAATAAAAAGTGAAGAATACTTGGATAGTATTAAAAAAAACAAGATAACAGCAACAGAAAATCTTCAAACATAAATGAGCTGCAAATTACGGTGATTATAAAATTATCAGCGATGCAAATGCTATTAAATTCATACATGTAAGTCTATTGTGCGCGCAGCGTATCTTGAGTCCTGCAGATATTTTATGAGCGGCTACATCTTCCTGGAGGGAGCGACTTTCATCGACGGCCGCCATTGTTTTTGTAACCATCTAGGATACCAACAAGGTGCTCTGCTATCGAAAACATACAATCGATTATCTGTATTCGTTCTGGGGCGAACTCAAGATATGCCACGGACACTAGAAGTTGTAGAAAAAAACTAGGAAAATGTCAGATCGACATGGTAAACAGCGGTGTATAGTCTGTTCCACATTATGTTTCCAGGAAACTGAATACATGACGTCAACGTTTCCTTTCACTACTAGTGTAAACACGCGTAAACAACCTACCCGTAGACTCTAATAGTATCTATGTGTAGCGTTTCAAGTGTAATATCCATATTTTTGCACTTGTAGTGCAAGGAAATGTGGCGTCATACAGACAGGTTCCTGCAAACATAATGTGGAACAGACTATAGAATGTCGGGACGTTCTTGCATTATCAGAAGTTAAACTCGGTGAACGGTGAACACACGCTCCAAAACCCAAAAGTATACGTAAGACAGAACAAAATTACAAATACGGAAAACAGGTATAAAACAACAATGAAAAGTTGAGTAAGAAAAAGAATATTCAGTCTCCTCTTGAATTGGTACAAGCAAGCACTAGGCAAGAAATATAACTTTAAGGCAATTTAGACTACATAGTTAGTAGAGGAGTTGGTAAAGTTAAAACTCGGTGAATTTGCGGGGTTGTACAAAATCAAAAAATAGCTAGCTCCCTTTTACAAGAAGATTTCCGTTAAGTAAATGTGAAAATGAGAATCTTTATTGAGTTTTCGGCCACTGCATTCCGGTGTAGGTCACATGAAAATTGATCAAGAATCTTAGGAGGGAGCAAGATGCGAAACACGCTGAGTGCGTCAGTTCCAAGATGGCGCCAAGTTGACATCCTGACAAAATAAATTTACTAAGCAGGTCGAACTTTGACTTACTAACCGCCCGAACAGCTCAAGTTGTCATGACTTCAGGCCAGTAATTTTTTTTTCATAAATCGTAAAGGAATTATAAAGTTTTCTACCGCGTTTTTCTTTGGGTTTTTCTTTAGCAACTTTCGGTTGCACAACGTACAAACCAGGGAGCTTGGATTATATATACGTAGCTTTGACAGGGTGGACCCACTTACTATTACGCTTTACCGCGAGAAACCGTGCGAGATTTTGGGAGCTGCTTTACCAAACCACAAACGCGTCTGACGTCTCTGCTCCCATTTCGCGCCATTTTACTGATTCTTGCATCTCATTGGCTTTTTTTTCATTTTGCTGATGAATCGACACAAAATTGGCCTAACAAACGAACTAGTACTCATCATCATACGTAAGCTGAACTGCCCCAATTGTGAAAATTGTTTTAAACCTACCAGTTCAATCGACAATGCGACTGAAAATAGCAACGTTTGTTATCAGACGGAGAGCACCGCCACAAGCGATCATCGTAAAGCTTGTCATTGTTTTGGTTTCGACGCAACGGCGTCAGCTACTCTCGTCTTGGGTAATCTGGTAAGTATTTGTCGTTTTGTTTTAATAATGTATATTTTAACGTTCAGCAAAGATTGAACGATCAGATATTTCATAATTATTCATTTCGTTAAAAACTACTCGCTAGTTGAAACAAACCTTTTTGTAGGTTTCGAAAAACCAAGCGTCGTCTGCTTTGAGGATTGGTTTGGGAGCAAAAACGTCATCAACTGAATCTCGCTCGTGTATACTTTACCACGGGAAATAGCTACGCTCTACCTCAGACGCGTTCAAACTAGTGGGTCCACCCTATCAAAGCTACGTATAATCCAAGCTCCCTGGTACAAACAAGATCCGTTCCTTACAAGGTAATCGGTCCTAGGCGTATTGTAGAGTGAGCACTGTCTTTATGAAAATATAGTAACGTTCTGTATTTACAGATGGCGGGTTGTCGCCTACATCAGATCTCTGCCTCTCGCTACACAATGTATTGCAATAGCGTTGCTACCCTTTAACTTACCCCCACCCCTTCCCACCAATTTCGGACTCGTCATGGATTTTTCTTCTGCTTGGGGCGCTGCGATCTCGTCTGCAGTTCTGGTGGGTGTGGTGGCATGTGCAAGGTTCTCACCGTTTCGCGCGCAAAGCTGCAGGCGGGAGAACCAATAAGGTGAATAAGGAATAAGGATGTGCTCAAGGTGCGCATCCAACTTGTTCATCAGATTCCTGTCGTCTTGGTTAAGTAAAGGGAAGACGGAATAGGACGTTGGAATATCTGCCGAGATGGGATTGCAGTTGGGTTTGGTACCGTTCGTTGGAAGTTGCATGAGAAACGGCGCTGCTAATACAAGTCTATGCATTTCATACATGCTTAGCCTTTGCTTTGAAGTCGTTACGGTTCATTACGAGTTAAAGCTCGACATTCATGTCGGTTGACTTAATAGGTCTCAGTGAAGTAAAGATGATGTGAGCATTGCAGTTCTCATTAAATTCAGCCAAGACAGTGCACAAAATATAAACAACGACGCATGAGCATCACAGTGCCAGGAGGTGATAAATGTAACTATAACCTAAAAGAAATAATCATCACTAGGTTGAAAATGTGTTAGCTTTTAATCTTAGTTTTGGATTTTAGGCCTAATTTTTTGCGTTTAGGCCTAATAACTGCCTCCGATTTAATTTCGTAAGTAGCAGCTTACAACAGGTGCGTTCCAGACTTAGGCCTATTCCCTCATGCAACATGGTTTTGGTTTCGAGACTTCACGTTACCGTGGCAACGAGGAATCTATAAACTTTGTGAGGCAGGCATATTATTGTTTCGTGCTGTGGTAAAAACACGCCGTAGCTCTAAACTTTCGTTTTATATATACCGCTTCGCCATGATACGACGATTTCAGGTTTCATATTCGTGATTTCCATCGCTAGTGTAAACGCCACTTACGTCGCCATGCTGAAGTTAATTGCTCCAAGCATTCGTTTTTCAAATGAAACTAATGTGTGTTGTTAATGGAATCCTTTTTTTTTTTTTATGTTTGCATCTCTTCCTGTAGTGGTTAAATACAACGATCAAACGTTATTATTTCATTAAGTTACGTCGAAAAGGGTTATCAGCTAGAAAGAAGCAACCAAAATTTAATTTGCCGTGTTTTATAAGTTCAGTTGACTACCACCAGCATGGTATATGCTTCGTCGGAATTCCTTAACTATTGACGATTCCAAATTCACAATGGTGAGTGTTAGAAATAAATTCGAAAATTTGTTATTTCTCCCATAATAAATGTCCGATTTACGGCAAATTTTGGTTCAGCAATAGTTTTTGGGGTATCAAGCGTTGTACCAAATTTCATTCCAATCCGATCTTTCGTTTGGGCTCCACCCAGACTAAAAATGTGCAACCAACCAACGGATCAACCAACATTTTGTAATTTGGCGTCCGTTTTAGGCTACACTTCGCTCGCTACGCCAATCAGCAACACTACATTATACATCTTAAAACACGTAGGTTTTCTCAACCGGCTGGACGCACGGAAAAGCAGACTTACAGGTTTTAAGAGTTTGTCAAACATTCGCATTTCTGAAGCACGGAGGTACGTGGATTGAGCGAAGAAAGCGAGCGATTTTCACGTAAAATAAACATGTTCAACATGTTTCTCGCTTTGCTCTCAATCTTCCATTTAGGCTACTCTCACCTTCGTAGGGTAGTACTACGGATAAGCAGGACCACCAACAGGCAAACAAACAAATTGTACGTTTTGAATGACATACACCATGCGCAATGGCTGTTTGCCGTGACGTCACCATGAGTTAGCCAATGACGAACGAGAACAACGGCTGTTTGGCCGTCTGATTGGACTAGCCCAGTCACGTGATATGCACGTCACAGCAAACAGCCATGGCGTGCGGTATAGATAAAATGCAGGCGTGCTGAAGGATGTGATGAACGAGCTTCGAGCAGCAATTGCAATTGGCGTGCGACGAAAAAAATCAATACATCGATTTTGCGATGCACTGGTGATCAAACAAACTGTGTGAAGCAAGAATCTACGCCAGTAGAGTGAGCTAAGCGAACGATATGGCTAATCAAATGTAAAAATCGTCCTAATTTAGGACTGTGACAGCAAGTTGCTGAAGAACACTGCACATTCCAGAGAAAGCTGCAAAAATAGGAAGCTCCGCTACACAGGTATAGAAAGCAATACCGTCAACATTTCATGTAAAGTTGCAATATGGAATGTTTACACCAATTTTACGATGACAAAATCGGACATTTTACGACATCATCAAGCAAACATCGTCCCTGACTTCTGCAATCAGCCAGTTCCATTTGTAAAACCGAGGGAAGTTCAAGCATTTAATTATCTACATCACGTATGCGGGCTTTGCCACTGGGGCAGAAAATTGTATGGCAGCTGTCGCACGTAAAAAAAAATTGTCCGACCAAGCCATTTACTTCATGCTCCAAATCAACAATGACAAGAAAGTCAGTCGCTCAAATCAGTACCCAACTAACCATCGTACAAGAAATGTAGCAATTTATGTTTTTTTGTACGATTGCTACTAATTTGAGTGACTATAGTTGGTTAAAGAATTTAAGAAAACTTAACGCTGTTCATTGTTTTGTTGATATCTCGTCCGCTGGCAACAACCATCGGCTAAGCCACAGACCCGGTTACACTGTTTATGAGTAACACAAACGTTCCGGGTATTATTAAATATTTTTTTTTAAAACACCAACTTCATTCTCTCCGTTAATGAAATCCCGGAGTTCGAGAGTTTTTTCTGGAAAATTTTAAGGTTATGCGGAATTTGGGGGACATTGGACCTGATTAAGTGGTGTTGACTTTTCTACCTGTTTTTAAAGGATTGCACGGTGTTCAGACACTCATATATTAAGAGAAGAAACCTGTACAAAAAACTTGATTTTTCATTTTTAATTTACATATTTTCCTACCTCTGTCACATGATCGATGGGTCCTAGCATTCCTGCTTTCCCCTCACATCATTGAACTGTCCTTTTGGCGTAGGTAACATCCAAGTAACCTAGAAACAAACAGGAAATATATGTCAGATAACTGGGATAGCTGGGAACGGGAAAAATACCTGTGAAGAATACATGCACCAACCTAAACTGACACCATCCTAAATTCCTCATTTTAAGGTCGACATACAAAATGAAGACATGTCAGACATACGAACCATTGGTTTACGAACTATCACTGTAGAAGATACTCGTACTTAGGTTTACTAGGTTGGTTGTGTATAATGGAGTTTACGAACCAACACAGGCAAGATATTACTTTACGTATTTGTATACAGATTTTGTCTTATAAATAAGCTGCACTACGATTTTATAGTAGTTTTAAATCAGGGGCTTATAAAGACTTTATGGACAAGGAGTGTTAAACAGTATTAAAAAGCTCTGTACCAGCACACTCACCTTGGTGATTTTTTTCTATCTACAAAATTCATTCACGTTATAGGGAAATTTGTAGCTCAAAGAAGGCAGTGAGGCTGGACCGAGCTTATAGGCAATGGCCAGTGGCACTTGTATTATCGTCTGTGTTATTAGGCTGGATAATTGCGTTGAAGTGTAGTGCGTGCATGGCAAACATTGCATCCTACATTTACGACAAAAGATGTATCATCGCCAGCCGAGGCAGAATTGAAATCCCGTGTCCTTCGATGCATTGTTCCAAACTGTGGGCATACGTGACGTGAGCCCATTGCACCTTATATTATCGTTTGCATTATTAGGCTGGAAAATTACGTTGCAGTGCACTGCGGCATGGCAAAATCCATTGTTGCCCCCCCCCCACTTAAAACAATCGATTTTTTAAAGTGCAAGATAATTATGAAAATCAAATAACAAAAGGGTTTCAAAGGGTTTAACGAGCGTTAACCACTCCTGGTCATCTGCCCGAAGCCCTAAGGCCCTATGTCTGCAACAGCCAGATTCCCAGGGTAGGGAATCAAATAACCTATATTTAACAACAATAGATGTTCGCACCAATGGATGATAAACCCTTAGTTTGTAACAGTCAACCATAATTGCACCAATGCCGAGGAGGATACGGAATTTGTACTCCGCCAAGGATGACAACAAAAGACTCGACAACGAAGCCCAGGAGATCGTTTGCCATCCGAGGAGATGTATAAATCCGTACTAGCTGTACCCGCGCAGATCATCTGCGCATGTGCGAGCAAAATACTATACTGGGCAACATGAATTGAAAACGCCCTCCTGTTACCGCGCAACCCCTCCACTCCCCCATTGTGTGGTTTGCGCTCCTGTCGGGCGTCGGCAGTATTTTGTGGCTAATTGACTGTTTCTCCCTCTTAATACCCACACAGATCATCTGCGCGTGCGCCAGCGAAATACTATACTGGGTAACATGTCATAAAAAGGCCCCGACGCCACCCTGCTCCCCCGAACCCCTTGCCCTCCTCCTTTGTTCCCCCAGTCCCCTGCCCTTACCCCTCCTCCAGAACTTCATCCAACCCCCCTCACCCCTCCCCTGGGATCCCGGGGTATTTGTATTTGATCTTCTTAAAAAGTGTATAGCACTTCTCAGTGTAGCTGCGTTGCCTGTTTCACCGTCTTGATACCAACGCGATAAGCCCGCAACAACGATCGCGTAGACAGTGATTGTTACTCAACCAACCTTGAAATTACTCAATTCGGCTCTAATAGCCAGCATTATTGAAGATTTTGATTTCCTAATTGTCTGCGGCCTTGCAGTGCTGGAAACACCGGTTCTCGTCAGATCCCCGAAGTTAAGCAGCATTGGGCTGGATTGATACTTGGGTGGGTGACCGCCAGGGAATCTGGCTGTTGCAGACATAGGGCCTTAGGGCTTCGGGTAGATGACCAGGAGTGGTTAACGCTCGTTAAACCCTTTCACCCTTTTTTTCCTAATTGCTAGGCTTTTACATTGTGAGCGGCGTCATCATTTTATTCTCGTGACAGAAAGAAGTACTGTTATAATTGTTTGGCTTCTACATTGTTAGCGGCTTATTCCCTTCTTTATATCTGGGAATCTGGCTGTTGCAGACATAGGGCCTTAGGGCTTCGGGCAGATGACCAGGAGTGGTTAACGCTCGTTAAACCCTTTAAACCCTTCTTTATAGATCCTTCGAGGCATTGTTGAAAACCGTGTGCATCAGTGACTTGTAACAATCAACCATGAGTATCCAATAGCCTCTATGCAAGTAGAACCTACAATTGAGAAAGAAACAACCAATACGCAGTTAAGCATTCTGCTTTTAAAGGTGGGTTTCCACCATTAGAAATTCTGCAGCATCTGGCACCATAGAGTGCGCAAAGGAATGCACAAAGAAACATGTCTTAACACAACAAACAAGCCATGCGCCTCCTTATTGTTCAGTGAAAATTCGGTACGTCATCGTGCACCTAGGAGCAAGCTGTGAAGATTAACGATAGATACTGCCACTAGATGGCGCCACAGTAGATTCTGTATATTCTACCGTGGCACCATCTAGTGGCATCAATATCGTTAATCATTACAGATTGCTTCCAGGTGCACGAGAACGTATCAATTTTTACTCAATAATTAAGAAAGCACGTGGATTGTTTATTGTGTTAAAAGACATTTCTTTGTGCATTCCTTTGGTGGCTGCGAGCAAGCGCTAGAGAGAACTAAACCATGCGCAATGGCTGTTTGCCGTGACGTCACCATGAGTTAGCCAATGACGAACGAGAACAACGGCTGTTTGGCCTTCTGATTGGACTAGCCCAGTCACGTGATATGCACTTCACAGCAAACCGCTATGGCGCGTGGTATAGAAAGCACTAGATGGCGCTAGATGCTGCAAACTTTCGTTGGGTGGCAAACCGCCTTTAACGAACAAGTGTATAATTACCTATGTATTGAAATGTGTAAAAAATTGTTTTGCAATGTATACAATTTCTTCGAATTTTACTCCTGCTTGATACTTACAGGGAGGCGATTCCATTTTTTAGAGCTGAGTAGATGAGATTGCGTTTTAAATATATTTCAATATATTGTCTACAAATTAAGTGGGTGAGCACGCTAACATCGTCATTTCAAAAGTCTAGGTTACATTGAATCAGTTAAAATTCTTTACTCCTTGCTCTTCATGTACTCCTGATTAAATTGATTTTTTTTTTTTTGTCCAAGCTACGCATTCCATTCTCCCAGCGTTCAATTTCTCCCATACTACACGTGAATTGAATTCAATTTCTCCGAGATACAAGCTCCATTCGCCCAGAATGGAACTTACTTTTCCCATAATACACGTAAATTGAAGAATAAGCAACAACATTTCTCATCATATATGTTGACGAAAAGCTAACTCAATATGATGACCCCACTGCATTTGAAAGCTCTTTATGATACGTTCTATACGGCAGGATAATGCAAGCGAAGTTGATGAGTTTGCACAATTCTACATGCGTTGACCTGTGGACATAAATCTAATTTATCCAATCTCTCTTTTTTTTTTTTGAGATCACTATTAACATCGTTCGGCAATACGAACTCGGACCAAGAGGATGGCTAATCGTCTAGCCTTCATCTTTGAATTGAGTGTTGCGAGGTTCAATTTTCCGCTCGTGAGTACCTGCGTTGTGGTTTCCTGCGTAAAAAGAGGAGACACGTTTACACTTGAACATTGTCCTTTTTAATGATGAGGAACGCTAATCAAGTGAGAAACCATGAGCAAGCGGAGCTTAAAGGGGGATTGCCACCGAATGACAAGCAGCAGCATATATAGTTCTTACTGTTCTAATTACGCATCTGTGACGTAGGTGCACGCTATACTAACTAGCGATAGTTATACAAGAATCGACAAGGAACATACGTAGCTTCAACGTTGTATATGTGAGTATCGCATCTGGATGGGGTATATATAGTGTTTTAGTAGAACCAACTTTAGACTTTGTACATATTTACATACTTTATGCATAAATCATGGCAAACGTAATGTTGTCATCCCCCCCAACCTCACACCACCTGAAAAATCGTTCCTGCTGGTGAGGTCAAATCTATAAATCCAGCCTACCGCAGTACACGATATGTAATCTGCAACGCACATCCTGTTCGCACTAAAACTTCGCTAACATCCCCCTCCTACCCTTCATTAACCGAACATCTCTTTCCCGAAACTGTATACACTATTCGATTACGTGGTCCTCTAGCAACCCTTAACTTCTCGAACATCTTGTTACGGGTCGCATGCTAGTCACGCCTCGAATCTCGCCGTTCCTCGTTTGCTCTCTCGTTCATTCTCGCCTCTGACGACGACGACGAGGGGGTGTTTAGTAGCACCGGCGTCTGTCCGTGACGTCACAACAGACACAAATCCGAGCATCTTGGCTCTGCGCCGTCTGGGGACAAGAAGGAGCGGCAGGACGTGACGCGTCGTCAAAAACCAATCGTTGTTTGTTCGCTCTTCTGTTCTCAAACCCTCGTCCCTCCCTCCCACCCAACTGCCTAGCTAGGCCTAGTCAACGCTCCCAAGCGGCCCCAAAACGAAGTGCTGCAGGAATCAATGGGCTCGGTGAAATATGGGGGACTTTCGGCGTGATCCTCCCCGAATCCCCCTACCAGAATCAATCAAGGAGCTGGAACAGTCAGTGTGACTGAAGAGGACCAAGAGGTAGGGAGGGATAGCGCGGGATAGCTACAAGACTAGGAAAGATCTGGAAAACAAGTTTAAGTCGTACGTAGAACAGGATCACTCGAGACTCGCCAAAAAATAAAAATACGAATAAAAAGGAAAGGAAAAAGCGTTCAAAGCTAGGTTTAACACCCCCAACCGAATCTATTGTATTCCCCCTTCTCTCTCTCTGCTTACACTTAGAATAAAAAAAAAATACCCTAACGACAGAGTTGCGAGAAACAAAAACAGAAAACGAAAGACA
>JAHWFP010188802.1:0-11378 GCA_023313725.1 Lithobius niger
CGAAGATGATTCCCGAATACATTGTCTTTTCTGAACTTGTTAATGTACGTACTAGTTTACAGCCCATCCGGTGTGAATTTAGTTATCAATAAAAACAAATTGTGAGGCTTCAATTGATATCAACTCCACATTCTACTTACATTAGGCAACTTAGCGTCTTTTTTATTTCCTGATCATTACTAATTGCGACAAAGACCTTTGAATGTATCTATGACGTCCTCCATTCCTCATCCCCCACCCACAACAACCATATTTTCCCTGATGTTTATTCTCTGTGGCTCTTTAGCCGCACCTGCATCCACTTCCACCAGCTAGTCATCTCTTTCGTCCTTCTGTATGTTTTTTTTTTCAAATAGTCGACTGTTTGTAGCTTTTTAGCTGTATTTTTTCTGTACTGTTTGCCTAAAGTAGGCACCCAGGCACCCTTTGTCAAAGTATGGGCGCAAATCACCATTGTGTTGACGTGCCCTTCCATTTCCCACTAGCCTCCCGAAACGTGAAGTAACACCTGTTGTCTTCCTGTCATTGGTCCCCGTAGGCTCTGTCGTTATTTTCCACCTCCTAAGACCGAGAACCACAGCCACAAGTGGTGAACCGGTCTACTCGCAGGTTGTTTGCTCTTCTGAAGAAAGTTAGGAAAGTCAGTTTTCTCTTTTAAGTTGTGACGAAGATTTCATGGTAGAGTGTCGCGCACCACCCTACATTCAAATGACCTAACAGTTTCACCTCCCCACCCACCCCTCCCTACGTTCTAATTATATTCTAAAATTACTTCCTCCTTTTTTTTTGTGTTAAATAATTAAGATGTCCAATTTATCTATCCATCCCCCCCCCCCCCTTAAACTGAAGCAGGTATCGATGCTCTTCGCCACACCTCATTCATTTTTAGAGCAAATTTGTCACCTAGTTCCTTCTTGCATGGCATCTTGGGAAACGTTCCTTATCCAGGCAAGCACACAGTAATCTTGGCTTATCCTATGTGGGCTTTTCTAGTATTTGTGGGCAGTATTTGTGTTGCATTGCCTGTAGCCGAGCACAGCCGGTCTAATGGAGCCCTGGTCATGGTTATTCGAGAGAGTCTCCTTTATGATAGAAGACGAGTGGGAATGTTGATATGTTAGTGATTTGGCGAATGCCTGGGTCACCAGCTTGAATCCAAGTCGCGTCGCGTTAAAATAACTTTACGCACATTTTAAGCCCAACCACAAGTCCCTGAGACCTCTGTGAGCCGAGCTATAAGAGTGTTGCTGTACTCCGTTATTTGTAGTTTGTTTTGCGCACTTTATTTACTTCTGACTATTAAACGGATTGCACCTTCAGCAAGACTTTTACCAGTGACGAGGAACAAATTTTCGATGATTATTTAAATCCCCAACTTCGCCCATCCGCCACTGCTAGTCGCACGAAACCGTCAGATCTGCGATTCTTCAACCGTTGCTGCATGCACGATTCTATTATGCAAATCTTATTCTGGAGGCTGACCAATGAACGGCGAGTCTTATCACGTTTTTCTTTGGCCAATGTGAATTTGCATGCCGCTGGCTTGCAGGAAAACCCCGGATGGCGAAAGCACTCGCGGACGCAGTAGAAGACGCCTGTGCGGGCGACGCCAATCAAAATATCTGGGGTCGATAAAACGCTGCTGTTGCTGCTGCCATCCCTGTAGGTGTTTAGAGATAGTCATGTTCAACCTCTGTTCAATCACAACATTATTAAAAAGCACTATACGGTTCACTCGTGCGTTAAAGGAAGAATCCCAAAAATTAAGCACGTTTTGGGTGCTTAATTATTATTGGCTAGCCGGAAAACCCGCCGATAGTTGTGCCTCTGTCTGTCGTTCTCTTTTTTTAGTGTTATTTATTTATTTTTTTTTAGGGGGAGTGGGGGGGGGGGAGGGGGCCTGTTGCCATGTCAACTTGCCTTTACAGGACTCCTATACCAACCTGGAAGGTCAGGGAAGGTTAAGAAATTGGAAATGGTCGGGGACAATAATTATTTAGCAACTGGTTTACAATTTTATTCGTAGATCTATTTCATTTCCAGTCTTACTGTATTTGAAAATCACGGTATTTGCTAGCCTAAATATCGGTAAGCGATTATGGCCATGCTGCAGCTCCGTCTCTTATCCGATTTGACTATTACATGCTTTTAAAGTTAGGAATGGGATTTTTAAATGCGCGCTGTACCCGTAATTTTCGCTTTTTTTTTTCGATGAAATTTACGCTTGGTTGGAGTAAAGCGTTAGTTTCACTTTCATTTGTTGGGCTGCTCCTGGTGATAAAACGGCAAAGCTTGTGTTGGTTGTGTAGTAACCCAGTTCGTGTAGTGACAGGTACTTGTATATGGCTGCTAGGAAGTCTAATGCCGTGTGTGAAGACGGCATCGCTCATGCTGGTCATGTCGAAATATAAGTTATTTTACTCGCATGAATAAAATCATTTATATTTCGACATGGCCAGCACGAGCGACGCCGTCTTCAGACACAGATAAAAAGCAGCTCGGATCTATATTAATCGATCTTGGGCTAGGTAAATTTTTACTCCACTGTCGATCTTATTAACAACCGTAAAAAAAAAAATTAAAAAAAACTGCAAGCGTTAGACTATCTAGCTTTAGCGTCTAAAACTAAAACCAGGTAGTCCACCGCTTGCAGTTATTTGTTTGTTTTGTTTTTGTGGCTGTTGACCAGATCCTACAGTGGAGTAAACATTTATCGATTAATGTAGACCCAATTTGCTTTTTAATCTGAGTCTGAAGACGGTAATCCCTCACTCTAGACATGTCGAAATACAAATAATTTAATTCGTGCAAGTTTGTTTCTTGTGCGTGGCTTTATTTTAATCAATTAAAGGATTAGATAAGATTCTTAACTAGCTAATGCAAAATAATTACTGATTAATTCCCACGCAGCTCTATTTTTCACTCGTTTAGTAAATTGAGATCCTGTTTTGAAAAGTGCGTTGAGGTGCGGAAATAGTTTTGGTCCTGGATATTATTTTGAGGTTGCGAAAGCAAGGGCGGCCATCTTGCGGGCTCGAATGACCAATAAGAATTTGCATGTGGTGGGCGGCAGAAAAGCCCCGGATGCAAAAGCAATCGCAGATGCCAGCTCAAGACGCCGCCGCCAGACCAATCAAATATTGAACGACGGTTGGGAGGGAGAAAGGAGCGTGGGGGGGGGGGGGGGTGAGGGGGGGGGGGGGGGTGGAGGGGCGATCTCTACGGAAGCTGATGGGGGAAGCTGCAAATGCAGAGCGAGATTGATGCTGAAGTAGGATAAAGCAGACTTTCTGCATAATGGCGGTGCGAAAAAAAAACATCGTATGAGTAATGGCCGCTTTCTCAGACCGAGGTGTACGTGGGGGGAAGAATTTGGCGGATCATGTGGAAGATTTTAAAATATTGTTACATTTTTTCATTCATATTTGGCAAAGGAATTCAATTGAGTTATTGGGTATAAGCATTAATTATGGAAGAAAGTGGCATTTTGGGGGCATTTGTAGTCGCCTCCACTGATTAATTATTAAAGATTTGTGGTCTGAAGAAAAATTACGTGTCTTTTTAGTTGACGTTGTCAGGTCGTGTATGTACAATACAACAATTTGTAATTATTGCTAAGACGACATTATAAAAGATCTCATTTCATTCCATTATGAATGAGATCTCTTTTGAACTGAACACCTCCAATACGCGAAAAGTGGCTCTGAAAACTGTCAAAGTTCGAATGGGCAACCTAATCAGAAAGAAATCTACGAAACTATAGAGCAGCGTCAAGTGACGTCATATTGGCTACGAGACACCATTTGGAGGTAATAGCTACAAGGTGCACTAGATTAAACTGTAACGGAAAACAACGGAACTTCTAGTCAAGACAGTGCTTTGAGAGCAGATTTCTTAAGCTTAAAAGAACGTTGTTTTCTCCAAAAACAAAAATCGCGCGTTATAGGCTTAAGAAATCCAGTGTAATAGCATTGGCTTCAGTAAGACGACCTTCTTTTCGCCCTTCAGTGCTCCTTGCAGCTAACCCAGTTTTTGGCTCCACCATAGAGTTATATACAATAATACTACGTTGTGTCAATGCCCTTATGCACCATGTCCTTGCATATTTTTATGTTGTAATCCGGCACACACAAGTTCTTACAGAACTTCGGGCCGATTGCTGAATAATCCTATTATTATTATTATGTATGAATCCTGAATCGACGCCAATAGAGCGAGCGAAGCGAACCGTATGGCTAGTCATTATTATTATTATCTATGTCATCTGTAACATCTAAAATAGGCCTAAATAGACTTCACTAGATGGTAGCAGAATCCAATACATCCCTAACGTGACACCTGTAATGCCATAGAAGTAAGGATAATTCGTAACATTTTGAAGTTTTCTAATGGGGCTTACGAACTTTGAAGCTACTTTAGGCCTATTATCGGCTTATTATAGACCAATCTTAGGCCGATTTTAGGCCTATATTTTTCCAGTACTTTATGGACTACCCTGCATATGGACCACGTTGGTAATTAATTTCTTCCCTCTGTCATGAGTGTAGGATGTGGACGAAAAGAAATATTTCGAACGTGGAGGTTTTAATTATGATTAGGGCTAAACAAAAAGCTATAGTTAAAGCTTACTTTTAAGTTTAAAAAGTTGCTGCTGGACTCTGTTCCGTCCATGTTAGGAGGAGAGAATACATGTCTCCTTGAGGAGTTATGGGATCTATTCTGGGGCATTGTGTCGGGCCTCTGTGACGATCGGCGGTTTTCCAGATCGAACCCCCGGGTTTTCCCCTCCCCCTTACTAGACTTTTTCCATCCTTTAAAATGTTTAGCAATGTTCAAAATTGAGCCGATTCAGCTACGCCAGTAGTTTGCTTTACGCGAGGTAAGGAAGACTCCGAGAAATTGTGGAAAACATTCAGTATGAAGTTCTTTTTTTTTTGTAGTTTTGATGATTGGCCTAAAATACCCAAAGGAAGCTCTTAATAGGTCATTTAATAGGCTGAGTTAAAAAAAAACCGTTGTGTCCCTCGAACACCTCTATCCTACGTCATACCACCTGTACCGTTCAGATACGTCGTTGTAGACCGAGTTTTACTCGCCATAAGATTAAACACTTGACGCTTCCCTGCACTCCGCTGTGTTGTGCAGGGAAGTTCGGTTAAATTGCAAGGGGTTGCTTTCTGTTGTCGCTTTGCCTCCAAGCGCAACATTCACAGTCGCTGGTTGATAACTTAGTTTACTCCACGCACAAAACGGCTTGTTTCATAATCGGCGAGATCTCGACTGCAAATCGGACGACAAAATTGTGTTAATGTATGCTAAAAAGACAAAGAGGCCAAAACTAACTTTTGTCGTAAAACCAAACATTGACAGTTGCAAAACAGCTGCAAAGACAGTTGCAAAACAGTGTTACACGGGGAAGCCGCCAACATAGACGTAAGCATATGTAATCTGCGCACTGATCGTAAAGCTTCACAAACTTGATTCAGGGGCGTGTCGAAGACTAATTTACTGGTGTGGAGGGAGGGGGTTACGGCTGGATTTTCCAAATGGAACTCCATTTTTTTTTTCAGAAAAATGTGAGAACATTAAAAAAAAAATTTTTTTTTAAACTTCTTTCGTCCCATCTCCCGTTTTCCAACTGATGACCACTTTTCCGACTGAGACTTTTGGTTGGTGGGGGTTGGGGGGGGGGGGCGATGTAAGGCTAGAATTTCGAACTGGAACTCCATTTTTTTCCGAGAAATATGAGAACAGTTTTTTAGGTAGTTTTTTTTTAAATCTGTTTCGCCCCATCTCCCTTTTTTCCGACGGATGGGCCACTTTTCCGACTTTTGGTTGGGGTTCGTCACCCCCGGCCCTCCACACCTTCGTCGTCTTGCGCTTCTGCCTGATTTTGACTGGATCGATGATGTAACACCTTCATCCCTAATTCCGTCTTTGGTCCCGCTGACGAGCTTGATACATGCACATGCGCAGAACGTGTTAGGAGTTTTCGGAGAAAGGAAGATGTTCAACGTGAGGTGAGGGAGTCGACGGGGGATGGGGTGCCGGGAGGGGGGATTGTTACGCCTCAAGACCTCAATGAGAATAGCGCCATTGCGCGGTCTTAGCGTCAAATTTGATCAGTTAGTTGCGGACCCCAGGGAAGCCTGTTGATTGGTGCAGGTCTCCCGAGCCTCAGGTGTTGTAGAGCGGGTCTGGCGTCGGGCACGAACGCCTCATCAGCAAGCTGCGCACCCAACACAATAAGCAAATGCCAGAGCGCACATTGCTGCATCGTACATGGCGCGCATGAAGGCATGACTATAGTAAAAGCGTAAGGAAAAGGTCTGATGGAAGGCTGTGTTGCGCTCCTTCTTCGTTCGCGCACTACCCAAAAATCTGAGCGTGGCATAAGAATAGGGCGCCCAACGACGCCCAGCGTGAAGAAAGCAATAAAGGCGCCCAGCACGTCCGCGCGAGGGTAGGGGGTGGATGGGGTTTGGTTGAGAGGGGAACGGGGGATGGGGCGAGGGGGAAAGGCGATTGTAAGGTTGAAAAAGTTGACCTCATCTCCTCCTCGGAAGTATTTTTTTGAGAGGTTGGGATAAAGGATTAGGAATGGATGACGGCTGTGAACTGCAAAGGTGCGAGATCAGACAGAGTATTTCCGGAGTCGTCTGTAACTAAAAGTCTTTTTTATCAAGATGGAGGAGGCAAGTTGTTTGTATCAGATTTGCTGATTGTATCTGTGACGTTTTTTTTTCAATGTTAAGGGAATGTTTAGGGCAGGAAGATGTTGTTTCGTTGAGATTTGATGATTGCATCGGTGACGTTTTCGTTGTTAATGAAGCGATTACAGGGCAGGAGGATGAAGTTTTGTATCGGATTTGCCGATTTTATCTGCGACATTTTCATTGTTAAGGGAATGTTTAGGGCAGGATCATGACGCTTGTATCAGATTTGCTGATTGTATCTGTAACATTCTCATTGTTAAAGGCGCCTTTTCACTTTTTTAACTCCTAGGTGCAGCACCATAGAATCTTCGAGCAGTATAAAGAAAATAGCGGTAAATACAAAAATAAAAAAGGAACAACACTTTGTAGCAGCGCCGCGAATCTTCATAACTAAAACGATATCACGTGACCCAGATCAGCCTATTGGATGACGGAGAATCTGGAACGTGGATGCTGTGTTTAGAATATGGGAAACGCTATCGAAATGGTGTAGGGGAGAAAGATGGTGCTTCGTGCAGATTTGCTGAGTGTTTCAGTAACATTTTCATTGTTACGGTAATGTTTATGGGAAGGATGATGACGCTAATATCAGATTTGCTGATCCTACCTGTAACATTTTCATTGTGAAGGGATTAATGTTTAGGGCACGAAAATGCCGTTTGTATCAGATTTGAGAAGTGCAACGATTTCATTGCTAAGCGAATGTTTAGGAAGATGTTGTTCTTATCAGATTTGCTGATTGTTTCTGTACGTTTTGTTGGTAAGGACATGTTTAAGTTAGGAAGATGTTTCGTTCAGATTTGCTGATTGTGTCGATAATGTTGTCATTGTTGATGGAATGGTTAGTGCAAGGAGATGTTTGTGTCAGATTTGATGATTATATCTGTAACGTTTCCAGTGTTAATATAATGAAGTGTTTAGAGGAGGAAGATGGCGTTTGTATCAAATCTGCTGGTTGTATATCTGCAACATTTTCATTGTTAGTGAATATTTAGCACAGGAAGGTGTTATTTCGTTGGGATTTGCTGATTGTAGCAGTAGCGTTTTCATTGTTCAGAGAATGATTAGGGCAGGAAGATGACTTTTGTATCAGATTTGCTAATTGTATCGATAATATTTCCATTGTTAAGGGACTGTTTTGGACAGGAAGTGTCGTTTCGTTCAGATTGTTGATTGTACCGGTAACGTTTTCATTGTTAAGGGAAAGATTAGGGGAGGACGATGACGTTTCGTTCAGATTTGCTGATTCTAACCTTTTTCATTGTTACGATGTCGTTTGTGTCAGATTTGCTGATTTGTATCGGTAACGTTTTCATTATTAGGAGAATGTTTAGGTCGTGAACATATCATTTCGTTCAGACTTGCTGATTGCATCTGTAACATTTTCATTCTTAAGGAAATGTTCAGGGCAGCAGGAAGATTGGTTAGTTATTGTTAAGGGAATGTTCAAGGCAGGAAGATGGGTTAGTTCAGATTTGCAGATTGTATCGGCAACATTTCCATTGTTAATAGAATATTTACGGCAGGATCAGATGTCTATTCGTTCAGATTTGCTGATTACACACACCGGTAACATTTTCATTGTTAAGGGAATGTTTAGGTCAGATCAAATAGTTTGTATTTATATTTGAAAGCAATAAGTTGCCCGTTTTGGGTTGCTGGTCGGGGGGGGGGGGTGGATGTTTTCCCCTCCCCTTCATTAACCAACTTACATTCCTCAAAGGAATCAACTTGTTATCTAATCTATAAATCTATTGATACTTAATCCATAAAGGACTTTTTCTTCGATGCACCCGTTCAGCACTTATTAGGATGTTCTGGGACTTTTGGGTGACCCTGTATAATCCAAATCCGATAGATTTTGTAAACATGGAAGCCACCGCAAGTTCTCAAACCACGCCGCAGATTCAGGGCGATTTCGCATGCATCTTGCAAAAATGAAACAAGACAGCTCTTCTTGATATTAAAAAAAAAAAAATCACGGGCAAAGATGCAATATCGGCACAAACTCGGCACAGAAACTTTGCAAAAAAGATTGACGGTGTTTGGTTTTTCTCACCTTCCCTCTTTACCCTTGGGTTTTCATTTTTTTGGTGGTCAAGAAATTTGAACCCCCCCCCCCCCCCTCTCGCCTCTCAACAAAATGCATTATTCACTGCCCGTCCGACATTGTGATGCAGGAGTTTTATCGGCACCACCTTAGCTCACGGCTTTTTGTCGTGTTGCCCAGGCCAGAAGCATGCAACGTCGTAGACCCTTGCCTCTTAGAAAACTAGTAGCTATAGGCTAGCCGCGGCATCGTGTGCTGGTTCGCCATATCAGCACGTCAGCTGCGAGCATCAATCACGGGCCCCCAAATGTATGGATGGATGCTAGAAGTTACATATGAAGGAGCCAGCCCCATAGTCATCTCGCACAAGCACGCAAAATTGCTGCCTGTGGCTACTTGATAGCTCGCTCTGCAATGGCTCTAACCCCAAGATCTGTCTCGTTGTTTGACAAGCAAGCCCTGCCAAACTGGCGCCACGCCTACAAACACCGCTTCGATATAGCGAAGAAAAGCCCTTCGCTGTAGCTTCCAGTCTTTTCTCTCTTTTTTTTTTTTGTCGATTTTTTTTTCCGTTCCTCTTCCTCAAACTTTTAAAATTCGTATTCAGTTTTATCGTAGCGAGTATAGGGAAGAACGAATAACGCCACATTTGCTGCGGACCTCGCATATGTGGAGGCAGTCATTTAGCTAGCTTGGAAGTACACACAATGGCATCTTGACATCCAGAGCTGTGAGAACGGATTTCTTCGGGCCTAAAAACGCTCGATGTTTGTGGATTTGTTGTCAGTTGCTACAATTTTCATCAAGTAGAACCTCTTCGTTTCTGTTTTACAGCCTTAACGTATGTTTCGCACCATATGGGATTGAACATTTAGCAGTTGTAATTGCTCGGCCGGTGTCTGGGTGGCTTTACTTCAGTGTACACAGTATTACTTTCGCAGTGTTACTTAGGCATGTGCTTACGATATGCGAAACCGCAAAAGACGGGCTGAATGATAAAAGTATATAAGGTTGTTTTGTCAAGAAGAAGACCAGTATTAACACGTCTACTCTACAATTAATCACGCTAGATTTAAGAAACTGTATCGTTGAGTTTGGCATACGTTGTCAGCCATGCGCCCCTCCGGCTTGACAGTGCTGGCAGCCACTTCTGCATGCGATTATAGTAACTAAATAATGTGGTAAAAGAAATAGATGTAATCGGATGTGTGAATAGGCTGCATTTACACATTGGTCTCGCAACGCATTCGCGCACAATTAATCGGTAATTGCAACGTCTTCGGTTTTGGCTCTACTGAGAAACACAGTCGGTACTGTGAGTGAGTTTTTTTTTCAATTTGTTTGTTTGTTTTTCTCAAACTTGTAGCATTCGTATTCAGTTTTATCGAAGCGAGCGTGCACCAAGAACGCTGGTAAAAAAAAAAGTGAAAACTGGATCATCAGAAGTATCAACAAACCCGTTACGCTGCCTTTCTCGCTTGAAGTAGCTGTAATAATGATCTGAAAAATCAACTTAGTGTAGGGCGCGTTTATGCAACGACTCGCTTTTGCATTCTCGTAGCTAGAGGCTAGAATTCACCTAAAATTCCAACATGGCGGCAGCTTTAGCTTTGCCGGATCGCAACGAAACTGTCAACAATGTGCTGTTTAGAAGCGACTACAAAATTGTTTCTTCGGGGATTGTCACGGATTAAGACTACAAACATTTACTCAAACGGTGTCGGATGTAGATATCTAGGTCGCATTGTTATTGTGGTAAACGCGAGCTATTACGTAAAAATGCAGGGCTTATTTAATTTTTGCTTATTTTATCCTATTTGACCCTAAAGCCACGAGAAATGAACGCCTAGAAGGCTTTTTTTTCTCTCTTTTTTTTTTTTTTTTTTACTGAAAAGGCTCTTTTTATTTTAGGCCGAAGCGCGACCCTCCTTCCCCCATCCCATTAAATCTGATCCTGCTGACGTGACAGAAGCTATTAGTGAAATTGTTTTTCTACAGGAGGAATTCTTTCTTGTTGTCACTGATTACACGAACGTACGCTTTTAACCGAACCATATCGTAGATACACAGGTAGCATTGTTTGTTACCACGACAAGGATAATCTGTTAATACTGAAGTAACGTCGTAATTTCATAAAGTCTGAAAGATTCCCAATAAATGAAAAGGAGTAAAATCTGTTCTTAGGAAAACCAGGGGAACGCTTGCAGGTTACTTACCGTATTGTTTAGGTCACGTGCGGCAACAATACTCCTCAAGTTTGCAGCTTACTTTCACGTCTTCAGTTCTCTCCAACCCCAAAGTGGTCACTACAATTTTCCCTATCCTTGCCAGCGTGGCAACGTACAGCCCCGCTGTGCAGCACAGGTCATTCAGCCAGCGCCACTGTGTCAGCAGTAACGGATTTCGACGTCGTGTTTTGGAAGCAATGGGTGACGTAATCCGATAGTCCGTGGGATTCGTCGACAAGCCTTCCAACATGGCCGCTGTTCTTGTGGGCTACAAGTGCTGCGTCAGAACCGTCGGGACAGACCTGCTGTCACATCAAAGCCTCTTTAATCACAGCGATTAATGGGAATTAAATGATCCCTTCCGGCCTGGTGGGGGGGGGGGGG
>JAHWFP010188804.1:0-12030 GCA_023313725.1 Lithobius niger
GGACCACCCTGTATATATTCTTTCATGTTCATGCTGGCAGAAATGTCAGTGCACCGTGTGATTCAAATCACCCCCCCCTCCCCTCCAACGGGTAATGAGCCTGATATTCGAATGATCACTTCTATTAAATTCTACCAGCCACGTTCATGTTCATGCTGGCGAAAACAAATAAGGCTCAAGGAGGTTTCGAAGCTGCCTCTTCGAGAAGCATGCTGTCCTGAAAAGATTTCCCGCAATGCAATCCCTCCAACCAGACGCACGGAGCCGTGAGATGTTGACTGCTCATTGACTTGTTGTGTAATTACACATAGGCTATAGATGTTTTATCTTGTTCAAAACAAGCTTAGTAGTGTGTGTTTTAGCTTATTCAGAGAAGAAAAAACGAAATTACTCATCAGTCTCCTCATACTTGGGGCAATCCGTATGACCACTCGGCCCTTCTATTGATAAACAATTTTCTTGAACTGTGTTATCGTCATTTATTGCACAAAACGAAGAATCAGTGTGATTTTTTGTGTGTTAACAACAACAATGTTGAAATCTTAACTATAAAATGGCCGATATCTTTTAAATGTACTATACATCATGTGACGTGTTGTCGTGTCGTGAGAACACAGGGTTTAACTTAAACTGTTTGAATATGGTTTCGATTAAACTGAAAATGACTTGTTAAATATTTCCGGTAGAGGCAAAAGTTTGAAAAAATGTTGTTTTTTTCCCCACCAAATCCAAATCGTTTTTTTTTTTTACGGTACGCCAATTCAAAATGAATTATCTGCCCCACGACCCGAATAAATTTCTCATTACTAGTTCAATAAGGCAGAGGGTATCTTTTATTCCATAGGAATTGATTAGGTCCTTGCAATTACCATACTCTTATGCTTGTTATTAATTTATTTGGAATGACAATAGCAAATGTGAAAAATAATTATGAATGAGAAAATTCATAGACATAAAATACCTCCAGACAACAAAAAAGGTAGAGGTGACAATTACACCATGGGAGTTTTTGTACATTCACAGGCCTATGAAAGTTGGGATATCCACCCAAAACCAAAACTGGTGTAAGAGAAGCCGCCAAGTTTACAAAAAGGGTCTGCCTTTCAAAGTAGTGATATCATTCAACCAGGGAAAGGCCGCCAAGGTAAATCCTATTAGCCAAGTTAATCCCACCGAATAATACTTTGGACGTTAAATGAAAACTTGAAGATTGCTACCGCTAGCGGTAGTTTTCATTTAACCTTCGAACTATTAGTAGGTGCGATTAACTTGGCTAATAGAATTAACCTTGGCGGCCTTCCCTGGTTTAATGATATCAATACTTTGAAGGCCGACCCTTTTTTGTATACTGGGCGGCTTCTCTTATACCAGTTTTGGTTTTGGGTGGTCGTAACTTACTGAATATATTATTTTAAAACAAGCAGGCTGCTCCTTCCAGTCGTATAACAATTTAACCCCATTACGATGGATTCTGAGGCGCTCTGATTGTAAGGCCAGGCATCCAGGAAAGCGCGATTCAAAAATGTTCTCCGTTATTTCAATTTGGCACAAAACCAAGTAACTGGATTGTATCAAAATCAATTTTTAAAACGTTCAGGAAGTTTGAAATTAGGCACACATAATCACCTATAAGCGTCATGCATAAGATAACTTAAGACTCAAATGATAATAATAATGACAGTTTCTTTACCCTTGTAAACTAGTTATCACGACCTGTTTTCGCAAATATGATATCACGTCCTTCCCTCCGTGTTTTTCTCGCACTTTGGATCGCGTCAATGCCTCTTAACCAGGTAATTGTTATACCGTCTTTAATATAAGGAACGTCTAAACGCTTGGATCTATTAGTTGTAAACATTATTTATTTGTGTTGTGTCCTCTTTGTCTTCTCATTACTTTCTTTTAGTACTAATCAATAATTAGTGGCATGGCAGCAGCAATCTTTTCGGATTTTTCCTGTTGCTTCGCAACAAAATTTTCTTATATTATTATATATCAACTGGACCGCAGGAAATTTTATACTGCAGTGATGGACTCTGAGTTGGCATTGTTTAAGTTAGAACTGCGTTGGATTGGAGTTGATTTGCCCCAGAAACCTTTCTCAGCAATACTCGCACATTCTAGAACAAACCATTTATTAAAATCTATCTTATTAAAAAAAAAAAGACCAAACCAGAAGGGAGACATTGAAAAAAAATATAGGTCAACGACACGGAACAACATGAAGATTTAATGAATGCAATAAGAAGACAGGCTGCGCAATGGGATGATAGTGATAAAAGTCAATCTGGCCACAGCTCTGGCAAAGAATGCTGCCCATTTCAAGAACCCTGCTCCAGACTGCAGTTTTACGCCAATTGAAACCAGTATAGTTTTGAGTAAAACATGTACATCTTTAGTGCATATGTGGTCACATGCAGTATTTGGCATGTGACATCAAATTAGTTTGTCGTTTGGAATATTGTTCTTTCCTTCGTATCAACTCTAATCGTTTAGAGCCTTGACAATTTCAGCATATTCGAAATCTTTGATTTTCCTCCAAACTAATCCAAAAAATTACTTTGGAATGAAAGCGAATGTCAGTCATACCCCCCATAGTTGTGGATAGGCGAGCAGCTATCACGTAAAGCCTCCAGTCAACCTTGAAATATCAAAAATTACTTATGGTGTTGTCTTCATCACAAGACCGTCCGGATAGTAGCCCAACCCATCATATCGCATTCCATCTGTGTCTTTGCGAATAATTGTGTCCTACTACTTCCCTTATTAGGCGGGATATAGCTGGCAATTATGCTCAACCCTGAATTCTTGCACTTGTAACAAACCATTATTTATTTAATTGTCTATTTATTATAATAATACAATTTACTACCAATGAGTGGAAGGAAGACGGAAGGGCTGTGGAGCCACTTACTCCGTTCCTAGGCAATCAAAGTTAAAAATTAAAATTATTTATTTGTTTATTTATTTATCTGTCTGTCTACCTACCTGTCTAGCTATCTATTGATATATTTATCTGTTTGTGCATCTTTGTGGTCCCATTTCCAGTCCTTTGCCACTATAAGAAGCCTAATAGAACTTATTCAATACACATTATTTATGTACCTAACGAATTTTTCCACCTGGAAATCTCCTGAATCAGTTTTATCTGCTCCGGTTTTGAATCGATTCAATGCTGGCTTACTTAATGTTCTTACTTTTTAGGTCGTTTGTGACGATGAACACCGTCAGTTTTACTTTACGCTGCACCAATCGCAAAAACAAAGACGTCTGTCAACACCAGGAACAGTTCATTGAGTCACTTTGTAACTGAACGTCAGTGATTCAATAACACTCTTGCACCACTGCTAGCCTTTGTTATACAATGATCAAACAGCTTCATAGTTACGTAGTTCTATTAATCCTATGGCTTTATAGGCCCATAAGAAAGTAATTTTTCAGCGGTTAAGCTCCCAGTAAATCGATCAATCAGTGAGTTAAACACTTAGCTTTTAACCAAGGCGGATTTTGATATAAAAATATGTAGCTCGATTCTGAAGTAGTCTACGTGAAGAACTAGGAGTAGCAAAGACTATAACTGACAGTTTTACTAGTTTTAAGTAACAGTTGCTTGTGCGGGCCATTCGGAAACAATGCACAAGGGCGTGCAACGCCCGCGACGATTGTTTTCGAATGGCCCAAGGTTGAGGGCTTTAACCGACTGCTCGCGATATCCAGCTCGCGATAACAATTGATCAGATAATTTCTCGGCAAACTCAAAGGGTTTAACGAGCGAAATCAAAGTAATTGCCCGGACAACAATGTCTATCACGTCATTCCAAAAGGTCTGTTGTTAAACATCTATATTCTGTATATAATACGCTTAGGTTGGGCAAGCAAATTCATCATTATGACCTACAATGAAAGTAAGGCGAGCGACCGACAATGTCAAACAAACAGATACCTAGTGTAACAATCAGTAACAATCGAAATATTGCTCTAATAATGCTAGCTCTTTTAGCCGACTTGAAGAGTTTCAAAATTGGTTGAGTAACAATCACTGCATGCACGAACATTGTTGGGTTCATTGAGCTTGGTATCAGAACTGAGAAACGGGCAAGTGAGCGTCTTCTATTGAAAAAAAATTAACTTCCATAACAAAACAAATCAGCAGGGGTTCAAAGGGAGGAGAAGCAGAGATGGGGATATTCAGACCACTCAACAGGGGAATCTGGGTACGGGGGAAAGGGGGGGGGGGACAAGCGGTGGGGGACGGGAAAAGGGGTTACGGGGGGGGATGGGGGAAATCTGACCAGACTATGGCAGAATATAAGTGGGTAGGCTGCAGGGGAGTCCTGAGAAGGAGGCAGGGGGCAGTCGGCACCCTTTTTATTCCATACTGCCCACTACAGTATTTCGCTCAGGTATGCGGAAACTGGCTAGACCGGCGTATGTTACCCCAGGGGAACAGCTAGTTACAAATAGTCAAGAGTTGTTTAATAGTTGTCGTTGGATTTTTATTGCATTGTGCATTCGGAATCGATCAACAATGCTTAAACAATGTTTGCCTACACGACCTCTCAAGAGTTTTACTGTTACAAAACTTTGACGGGGTAATTTCTTAGGTCACGAAAACTGTTTAATACAAGTTGTCTGACTGGGCTATTCGTCGTTGAGTTTTCGCTGCTTGAACGGTGAGGGGATCCTAGGGAATCGAGCAACAATTCTTTGACAATGTAAAATTTGACAATGGGAAGGGGATCGGTTGCGCAATATCTACAACGATAATTCCTAAGGTTTGTTCATACTTCAACGATTTAAAAAGTGCAGGCCAATAACTATACCCCGCAGTTTCCAAAAAAAGCATTGTTACACCATTGTTTCTTCGGGGCCAATAACTATACCACGCACCAATGCTGTTTGCCGTGACGCGCTGATCACGTGACTGGGCTAGTCCACTCAGACAGCCAAAGATCCGTTATTCTCGTTCGTCAGTGGATGACTCATGATGACATCACGGCAAACATCCGTGGCTCGTGGTATAGGAAAACTGGCATCATCTGTTACCACCCGAGTAAACTGATCTAGACACACGCTAGTGTGTCGCACCAAGTTAGGCAATAAACATCACACCAATTCAATTGTCAAAGTTGTAAACCATTGTAGCGCGACGCCATAGCGTCAGTGTCTAATACAGCGAAACATAGTTTGGCACATTTCAGGTACTTGGGGAAAAATAATAATGCGGCACAAAAGCTTAAATTATGGTAAAATACAGAGCAATGACCCACCTGAAAAAAAATAACTTGTGCAGGAATGTTAGCTAAGTGGCTTTCAATGTAAAATTTGACCCTCAATATCGTTGCAAATGTGTTACTAGTTTCTTCTATTTCTTCTACTCCGCTCATCCCCATGTTAATTCCCATAGGGTGATTATTCACCGTACCACGATAGCGGGAAGGCTTCCAGCTATGAAATTTGACGAATGGGGGTGTAACGGGAATGGCGTGGGATGGTGCGTAAGCACGAAAGTATTGTTATAACCATTGTTGGTATTGTTGGCATCGTCTCTGATTGGACAGCCAAAGTTCGAACAATGACAACGTGTAAACTAACGTGCGTATCTAGACTCACACTAGTGTGTCGTCACAAATCTAAACAACTTTGCCAAAGAAAATATGTCTACGTCCAGTTCACGAAAAAAAAAACAAAGTATCAAAATAAAGCCAAAAACTGGGAAAGAGGCCACCAAGTTGAGAATGGTTCGGCCACAGAAAGGAGTGATATGAACTAAACAAAAATAAAAATAATAAAAAAACTAATAAAGAAGCGACTAAGATTAGAATGGTGCAGCCTCTCAAAGGAGTGAAATATGAAATTAAAATATTAGAAAAAATTTCCAGTTAAGCTATTGTTGATATGGCTCTTTATTATACATCTACTACAGGCTAGTTGAGTTGAGTCTAATACACAATTTAAAAAAAAGAAGTGATAACATATCAAAAACCAAAACTGGTAAAAAGGACCGCCTAGTTCCGAATGGTTCGGCTCTTCAAAGGAGTGATATCAATGTACCAAAACATTCGCCAAGTTAATCGCACCGAAAAATACTATGGATGTTAAATGAAAGCTTGAACATTGCTACAACTATTTCATTGAACATTTAATCCTGGTAACTCAGGAAAGTAATTGTTTGGATAAAATTGAATTCAAGAAAGCAGGATAAGGTTACAGTGACGCCCAATGTTTTCCCCCCCACGTCCGGAGAAGTCCATGAACTTGGATGGGCATCAGAGAACCAGAGCGTTACGGGAGATAAATCATGCCGTTTAGTGCTTGTAAAACACGACCTTGTGATCCCACCATTACACCATATTCTTTCTTCCGTTCCCTCTATCTCACACCATTTCTTTTTCCTTCTTTCTTTCTTACAAAATCCGTTGCTTTGGTCACTCACATCTAGTGTCGCCCCCGCCCCCCCCCGGTGCTTCTCCCCCTACCCCCCTCCCTGTCTGGCATAGCCTCCGAGCGTCCGACCGTGCATCATGCTTCATTCATAAGCTTGCGATGACGAACGACCCTTTTTTTTTGCAACACAGGTTTCCCCCTCTTCCCCTCCCCATTTTCGTTTCTCACCCCACAGGAAAGGTGAGGTCGTTGTGGCGTTCTCGGGGGAGCGTGGATGCCGGGGAAGAAGCTCCGAGGCTTCGTGACGAGCCGCTGCCCTCGTGCAATTGGCGGATCGTTGAACCACGTGGTAACTTTTTCGATCGTCTGGTGCCGGTCACAACCCCCATTTTAACTGTCAGGACCGTGTAGATTTTCGTTTTATAGAATGCTTGAGGGGAGAGAATGCTGGACACATTAGCTAGGTACGTGTATCAAGGACGGAACATAAACTGTGTTTTTTATACAGTTGAAAGTCTTGGCTGACAGGTGAAGTCATGTAGTGAAACTCTTGATTACATATTTTAATTGAAGCCGATAGTTGGTCTCCACATTCAACTGGTCTTATGTGGATTAGCATCAGGATGTATGGGGATTCAGGTTTGAACTCCATGGTTGCTTCAAGGTCACGGCGTAGGAAGGGGTGGAGCAAGGGGCCTTTGAGCTGCTTTCAGGAAATAACGGCCATCTTCATTGATCCTGATGGGAAGAGTATTGTCGAGTCGTAGCCTAAGTTGACACCAGCTTCTCAGAAGAGGGGTCTGTACCACTCTTGGGATTTCACAGAAGCCATATTAGCTACGGTAAAAGTAAAGTCGTAGAATAATGAAATTCTACTTACCACAGGCGGCACCTGTTCTCCTGCCAAGTCCCACACCACGTACCAAGGTTCCGTAACGTCGGTATATAAATAAGAGAATTAAGTAGGAGGAGAACGTAAGCATACAGACGGATTGTTCAAAGGGTTTCAAAGGGTTTAACGAGCGTTAACCACTCCTGGTCATCTGCCCGAAGCCCTTAGGCCCTATCCCGTCCAACAGTAAATGAACATCGTATTGTTGTTTAAATAAGGATGTGGCACAGTACGCTTACCACGCATAGCGCACAAGAAGGATCTGTAGCATTGTTGGCTTTCTTGCTGGTTGATGATAGACGAGTAATTACCGAACTACGAAAGAGCGGTATGTCATACCGTGAAATTGCAACACAGGTTGATTGTTCTCCAAAATATTATTCGTAGATTTGTTGACGGAAGGAGGCTGGCCGCCGATGCAAGAGCAGGGGCTACCGTCATTGTTACAACCAGACGACGAAAACCGTCTCCTTTGCACTTCCTTGGATAATTCATTTTTTGACAGCTCTCCTTCCTCTGCATTACAAAAACGGCTGGAATTAAATGTAGCGTAACATCTGTACAATGCATGTTGATCAAAAGCACATTGCACGGGCTCAGTGATGCAAAAAAAAAAGTAAAGTAAACTGAAATTGTAATTTGTCAATGGTATGTACACCACGATCACCAATACTTTGCCAATTGGATTTTTACTGACGAAATATGATTTTGTGTTGGGAACAATGGCCAGGTGTGAGTTAGACGACCAGTTGAAGAGCGATTTTGCTCACAATATGTAGCAACTCAATGCAAAATTGGGCGGTTTTCAATCAATGTCTGGATTTGGATACGTCTTAACAGAGGCCATTCATTGGATAAGAGAATGGCTGAACTGTCATGTTTGCATTGATATGTTCTCCAATCCATACTGATAATGACGTCACACGCTAGCTTCGAGAACACGACGTAAGTGTTACAAAATGGCCACCCGAAGTGCTGATTTAATCCACTAGAAAACGCATGGGATGAACTTGTGCGAACAGAGGACGATCTGCACGTGACAACCAAACAGGAACTGTGACAAAATGTGCTGATCGCATGGGATACCTTGGTTCAAACTCAGGAATAGCCTACTTGACCACATTAGGAGAAATTGATGCCATTGCACAATCCGCATCCCAGGTGTTAATTGATGTTAATGAGCGCTGGACGAAACAGTACAATTTAACTTGACGAACTGCCTAATTAGTTCCCATTAAGAACTTCCCATCAAGACAAATTTCTTAATAAGTAACTTAACAGTTCTTTTGTTATGACTTTCTAACGTTTCGGTTGAAGCATTACCTATCCTACTTTATTATTATTTATTACTGACTCGGATTTGGGACTTGAATTTGTATCGAATTTATTTCGATTTTTGTTTAATCTCACCTGGGTCCTGAACCTCAAGAACTTCTATCTGTATGTATCATAAACAACTATCCTTAAGTAATAGGGGCTGTGTTACTTTTCAGGGTAAATAGAAGACTGAATAAGGATAACTATCAGGCACGTATCTGATCAGCTAGTGGGATGTAAGCTTTTTTTCATCGTTAAAAATTGGTATTAAAATGGTATTAAACGTTTTAAAATTAATCAAAATATAAGGCAACATGCTTAAAGTACAAACTATTTCGCTATGAAGTTTTGTGTTTTTTTTTTGTGTGTTTTGTGTATTTTTATATTAAATATTTTCCTAATTTGTGATCTAGCTGTTGAATACAGAATCCCTCATCGATCTCAATGTAATGGCGTAAAAGACGGGGAGAAGGGGGGGGGGGTTGAGAGGAGGGCACGTGCCTCCCCCAAAACGAGCCAAGGGGCATAATAATCTGAAAAAATCAGTTTATTCGTTAGTTTTTCCAAAACTTTTTTGTATTAATCCATACATTACGCAATGCAACATAAAATAATCGTATAATTATAATACAGTAACCATACGTTTTCTAACGTGGGAGGGGGGAGTTAAATTTGCCGCTCAAGAAAAATATGTATATGCGCCACTGATTCAATGACATTCTTTTTTTTATGATGTGATTGTTAACGTGGTAAAAATTCGCTAGGTGAACGACAATGCGGCTTGAGTAGCCAGGGATTTTTAAACAATATAAAGCATGGAATCCCTATCGTGAACTATACTCGCGAAATTTTGGATGTTTTCCATGCATATGAGTAACTGATTGCTAATTTCAACGATTTAAAGACTCAAACAATGACCCATTATATAAAGTGACAATTATTTATTTTATCTTTCCTTGATGAGAGCAAACGAGATGAGGGCAATAACTACGAAACGTTTGACCGATCGGCACCAGTACAAGACAGGAAATGGTCACGAAAATGATGATGAGGAAAATAATGCAAAGAAAAAAGACGACGACAATTGCTGACTGAGAACAATAACAAAGTGGAGTTGTTTTTTCAGGGGTAATCCATTTGTAGTCAACTGTTAAGCAAGTCCAATAAACCATCGGCATGATAATATCATTGCCTTTCCTAAGAGGAAAAAAAAGCACTATATGATGATGATGGTAATGACGTACAGAATGTGCGGGAAGATGACATCTAAGACCGGGATAATTAAGGAGAAAATTTCCGGACAAATAAATGTGACAAGAGAAAATGCGTTTGGAAAATTAGTACACAAGCCAGTTGATGGCTTACAATGTATTCTGTGGATATCCGAAAAATACACCTGAAATAAAAGAGATAAAGTATAATTTTAGTACAGCTTTAATTGACGTGTTACGAAGACAACGTAAATTTTTTTGTAACATTTTATTAATACCCTAACTTTTTTTATAATAGTAATAATAATATAAAAAAACATTTATGCACCAGAGCATGAAAAAGGAAGAGGAAGGGTCATGGTTGACCACTAACACCTGCCCAAGGAAAAGTTAAAGAACAAATTAAAAAGCAAGGTGGGGAAGGGAAAAAAAACCATAAAACACAAAAAGTAAAAACGGCTAAGTCCACCTGACATAGCTCGTTACTCACATTTTGCGGGTTTGGATTTAAAACATGCTAATGACGGCGAAGTACCACATTTGTGGGTAGTTCATTCCACACTTTAACAACACGATGTGAGAAGAACTTACGGCAATGGCGCACATTAGGTTGTACAGTAAGTTTAAAGCCATGCCCCTTGGTCCTACAATCACAGTTGATGGAGAAGAAGCGGCTGTAATCAACACTGCAAAGTTCATGTAAAAGGGAGTAGGTAAGCCTGAGGTCAAATTTAAGCCTGCAGTTTCAGCGAGTCCGCCTTTAGGGCCTTTAGACGTTCTCTATACGGTTTGTCCCTAAGACCCAACAGACGCTTGGTGAACGATCGCTGAACCGACTCGACATGGTCAATGTCCCTGATTAAGTGTGGGGACCAAACGGGACTCGCATATTCCGGAATGGGTCTGACATAGACGCAGAAAGCCCAAAACAAAATCTTGTGATCATTAGAGATGAAGCAACGTTTAATCATGGATGCTCTTTGCCTATCAGTACTTCGTTTTTCCAGTACTCGTTGTAGAAGTAGTGAATGAGACTTTAATCCTCTACTGCAACAAGCAGAAAAATAAAATTTCTAAAAAAAAAAAATAGGTTAGTGTAGTTTAAGTAATAGTAGAGTAAAGCCTCCATGCTGTCATAAAGCAACATTTTATCCACCAACTTTGTACAGCGATTTCCAAGACGATGAATAGGTGAGGTGTAGCTGCTAAATTTTTGTTGCTGTTTTAGTCATAAGGAAATTTAGTTCCAAAACATTTTTTTCAGAATTCCCTTTCAGTGACTTATACGAATGCTTATTTTATATTTCATGCCTTTCACGTCTGTTACATTAAAAACAAAGGTTTGTAATTTATTTTCTCAGCCAACACGGTCTGTAAAAGAAGTTCGGCGGTTTATGAGCTACTTTTTTTTATTAAACACTACTACTACTACTACCACTACTACTACTACTACTACTACTACTACTACTACTTTTTTTTTTATATTTAAAACACATCTTTTTATAGTGTACTAATTTTTTTTTTAATGGGCCGTATAAGTAGGCAGGATTATTTGGCCGGATAAGTAAGACGACATCGGTAGCATGAGAAAGCATTGTAGCAACTGGGCTGAAACGGGATTTAGAACCTGAATTTACACTGAAAAGGAAAACTTATGGTCGGAAAGGGTGGAAATTTCCTTGTAAAAAAATGCTTTTGCTTTCATGATGAAACAAAAACATAACATGGAAATTCTCGACTGACAATTGACTTTTGGAATAATGCCGGAATTCCTACATGAGCTCCATACTGGGGTCACAACGGGAAAAAAGGTAGTTAGTGATTAGGTAACAAAAACTGAAAAAGAATCGAAAAGGGCGGACGAAAACTCAGCAAAAAAAAATGAATTATTGTGGGTAGAAAGCAGAAGGTGGTAGGACATAGCTCATGAGAAGGTTTCTCGGTTTATTAAAATCGATGAAGGCTACATAATCCTACTGCAGCAACGGAATTGACTCCAAGGTCACATGATGTCCGCTAACAACAACAAAATGAATTATTGTGGGTAGAAAGCAGAAAGTTGTAGGACATAGCGCATGAGAAGTTTCTCGGTTTATTAAAATCGATGAAGTCTACGTAATTCCTACTACAGTAATGGGATTGACTCCAAGATCACATGATGTCCGCTAACAACAACAAAAATGAATTATTGTGGGTAGAAAGCAGAAGGTTGTAGGACATAGC
>JAHWFP010188809.1:0-12143 GCA_023313725.1 Lithobius niger
CCCCCCCACCCATATTAGAAAGGAAGCGGTACTACCGTACCCAACAACAGACACGATGTAAGGAAGGAGCCGATCACGATTTTTAACCTAAACTTAAGACATCTAACAGATTTCAAGTAGGAACAAATCTTGAATGGTAGGGGATTAATTTAGGTTAGGCTGTCCTGAATCTCCTGATTCTTCCTACGTCATCCTTGCAGAGGCCGGGATAAAATGGTGTGGATCTTTAACGCTACGCAAGAAATAAACGTTGTAACTCCCGTTGGCGATCACTATGTGGGAATTTTATTGGTACAAGATAGCAAACATAAAGTACATGAAACATGGCGTCACTAAAGACGTGCACAACAATAGGAGGAAGAGTGACAACAATGCTCAGGCGTCTAAACAATGCACCAGCCAACTAATATATGTTAAGGAGTGCTTTGTCTCATCTACATGGTAGAGTGAACTGCAAAAAAGTCATTCTCCTCCAGGATAAAGATGCAGGGGTTGGCTTCCAAGGCCCTAAATCCTCCGTGGAGAAGGTTGCGCTTCATATATTGGTACCAACACCGGCCACTTTGGGGAAGCCCGTAGAGTGCCTTCTTGATTCGGTAGACGCTGTTTCCCTCACGTTTGGGAAAGCTCTGTGGCACCACCAGGAAATTTTCTACATTCAGGGGACTGTTCAAGTACGCAGACTTGACGTCGAAACTCTTGATGGTGTAGTGTCTAGCACTAGCTTAGGCGAGCAGGAGCTTCACGGACTGTCCCTTTCCCACAGAACTCGAACTCTCGCAGAAATCCTGGCCGGGGATCGGATTGCACTCACACGTTACTAGTCTAGCGTTGTATTTATGCAAAGTACCATCTGCGTTATATTTCCTTGAGAAAACCCACCTCGAACGGACAATCTTCCTTTCAGTAGGCCTTTTCACGTAGTCCCACACGTCGAGATTGGTTAACATCTGGAGTTCATTGGCTACAGCAGCTTTCCACTTATTGGCGTCGGGGCTCAACATAGCCTGTTTATAGTTTAAAGGGATGGGAACTGAGTCGCATGTGGAAAGGGAGCAACAGGATTCCCATTCCTCATACACAGTTTCTACCCAGACTCCGGCATCGATGTCCTCAGGTACTTGTGGGTCATCTGGTTCACTACCACTGATAGCCCTCAACTCCGCGCCTAGAGGTAAGGATCCATCATTATGGATGAGTGGAGGAAGGGGAGGAACAGTAGGAGGGATACAAACTGGCGGATCATCGGGAGCTGGCTCATCTTGGTTGTGAAGTGACAGTGACTAGGGGGAAGGGGGAGTATCCTCAATCACAGGTATAGGTTTAACAGGAGAGTTAGGGGGAACCTCAGTGGAAGTCGAGTTAATCTTGTTGTTGGTTCGACGTACTTGCTTGACAGAGTCACCCAACTCTTGGTTGGTGTTCGACACCTGATTCTCGTCACTATACCCTGGGCAGTTCAAACCCAAACCTTCACGGTGTGGGTAAGTAGGTGGTGAAGGAGAGACGCTGGGGGTCATCATGGCTAATGCGAAAGGGGAGTTGGAGGGAAGACTCGTGTTGATTTGGCAAGCCAGGGACTGGTACATACCATTCCTAAACGGGAGGAACAGTGCAAGGACGGAAGGGTTGCCTCCCTTACGTACATTGTATCCCCCCCACGGATAGGGCCAGTAGGGACAGGACATTGTATTGACTAGTGGGGACGTTTATAACGTCACAGAGTTCCACAATGCGGGGGTAAGTCACGCCTCTATCATTCATTCCAGATATGCAAATATTACCAATATGGTATCTTATTACAGGGGCATTCCCCAAGGCTAACCAGGAGGGTACTACATCGATCAAGCTCGACATCAGGTGCGACACTGTTAACAACATGGTACCTTACATCGTAAGTAATCCAAAAGTCACAAACCCTGAGTTGGTGAACATCAGGCTGGGTAGGGTTATCAAGAATGGTCATAGTTGGTATAACTATAGCGTCAGTGTAGCTGCGGCATAAAAGGGCAAACCTTATGCAGTGCGGGAGGTACTGTCTATACTCGTATCTCCCTAATGACAGTTAAAAACCTATCATATTCACAGTAAAATTGGGTAAATCGCGTAACAGGGATTGGTAAGGGGGTACCATGCTTCAATAGGTAAGCCTTAACTTATAAGTGACAATATCACGTGACCCTTGCAAACTGGTAAAAGTTGTGATGAACACCCAAAAAAACGGCTAAGAGGTGAAAAACCACAATACTGGACCAAGGCGTGGGTAGATAGTTGCTACAGTACACAAGCGAGGAATAGCAAAAGTAAGTATAGGTTATTATACCCAATAGAACGCCAATTATAGTTTAAAATAAGTTGCGATATCTGGCCAAAACACTTCTTCAGCACAACGAAAATCAAGATACTATGGGTACTACCCCTAATTCGTCAAAGTATGACAAATAGCATGCTGCTAATTCAAGCTTAGCATCAAACCTAAACTTTAGTACACTATGTAAGACTTAAAGTGGTTAGAGGCGTCTACAGTATCGACCGTGCCAAGTACAAACATATGACTTTGAAGCTAATAAAACCTCAGAAACGGTAGTTATTTGTCAGTCTAAACAACAAAAATGTTTAGATGTTTGTTAAGTAGATTGTGCTGTCAACACGTTAACTCTAGAGTATCGTTGCACTAGGCATATCCAGGGTGCAGCATTAGAGGAGATAAAAGAAAATATTGCTCTGCTTACAGTTCTTTACAGCGAGTCCGGGCGGAATCTTGCGAAGCACAAACACCAACTGGCACTGAAGCACAATTGAGAACACATACTTCTCATAAGAGAAGTCCCTAGCAGACCATTCATAGGCAGCCTAATGCTGGAAAGCATATTGATTTAATTTATAAACATACACACTTTATTGGAAACAGGTGACAGGAAACTGAGCCAAGTCCAGAGCAAAACTCAGGATTCACTGGTCTCCTCAACGGCTGGTTCTGGGCTAATGGACTTCTGGAAGGAAAGGGAAAAGGTATTTGAAGGCTGAATCATTTACAGTACAATATTATTGCCACCTCTTTGTAATGGTGTAGCTAAATATTCGTGTCGGACGGGGTCACCTATCTTCATAGACGTGCAGAAACTATGTAAATTGTAGGGGAACCGCATACGAGAATCCAAAAAACATGCACTTGGCATGCAATAGCCTAAGGGTGGAACCGCATATGAGTCCAGAGACTTGCTGTTTAAAAGAGCATCCACTCGATAAGTTAATCTTGCCAGCTGGCCGTATACGAGAGTATGGCACAAAATCAACTTGCGATGGACCGCATACGAGCCTAATTATGTTAGCCCTAGGTAGTGGAGAACTAAATACTTAAGTAGATAAAGGTTGAAGGATAAAATCGTCACGATCAGGCTCTACTGCTTCCCTTACTGTAACGTGGACGAATAGCAATGCCCTTAACTAGGAAAAATGTGACATGGACTGGCCTTCAATAAATCTAAAAGGGCAAGGCTTTGACCTGACAATTAATAACAGAAAAAACAGTGATTGTCTTACATTTGTCACTAAAGGGCATGGTTAGGTTAGTAATTATGGCGTATACATTTCTAACTTTGAAAAATGTGGTAATTACTTTATCAATTAGAATAGTGGTTGGAGGCGAACGTAATCAAATGTAACTCTTACTAAGTCAAGCTGGAGCTGGAATTCCACATAACTGCGAGAAACTTAGAGACTGTATGGGGAGTAGTGGTCGTAGGACTGCCAAACGGGGTTCTGCCGTAAATTAATCGGTAGAGCACAGTCTGAACTGACGACTTGTGATGCTACAAAATAAATTCAAACAATAATAACACGTTATGTGTGGGTAGAAATGAGTGTTCACGTGTAGATTCACAGAAAACAGTGGGTTACTATACGTGACATTGAAGTAGCTATCAAACCCCGTACTCAGAATTACTTTGTCAAACTGTGGTGCTGGCATAAGAGGCTTCACTAGATAGCCGTCATCGGCTGCTGCTTCCGATACTGTAGCGGTAACAATATCAAACTGGTTACCGAACTGTGACGGAAAGCGAGCGTAGCGTGTTATTGCTGTCAAACTGGGTTTGCTGTAGCGATCACAAAGCTACGAAACTTGAGAATGGAAGCAAGCGTAGCACGCTATTACTACCAAACTGGCTACCAAACTGGCAGGGACAGAAGTGAGCAAAGCACGCTCGATGCTACCAAACTGTGATAAACTCGGTCCGGAGGTCGGGGGTCAGATCACCCACTGGTATAAGGTTTCCAACCGGTATTTATCAACTGAAATTGCCCGATATAGTCAAGTACGTCTTCCCAACCCACATAAGAAGGGAGGCGGTACTGCCGTACCCAACAACGGACACGACGTAAGGAAGGGGCTAATCACGATTTCTAACCTAAACTTAAGACATCTGTCCAATTTCAAGAAGGAACAAATCTTGAAAGGTAGGGGGTTAATTTAGGTTAGGCCGCCCTGAATATCCTGATTCTTTCTAGATTATCCTTCGCAGAGGCCGGGATAAAAGGGTGTGGATCTTTAACGCTATGCAAGAAATAAATGTTGCAACTCCCGTTGGCGATCAACAATGGTGGAGCTAACACGACAATGGTTCTCAGTGTTAGCTCCACCATTACTGCAGTTGAGTCTATTTGGCTCCACCACTTCTTCCAGTATAAATTGCGCTATTGTAAGTTTTCATTGCTATTTCGGATCATTTTTATTATTTTGTTCGATGAATGGCGATTAAAACTAACAGCTGTTAGTTTCCGTATCAGTAACTTACCACAGTTTTAGTTATTTATACTGAGAATCGGCAACACGCTTCAAATGAAGTGAAGCATTTTGTATCTCGACGTATGTTCGTAGCACCTACGAACCATTTTAGGTGTTTTTGACGATACCTAGCCAGACTTTCCAAATGCATCGAAGGCGCACTACTACACATCACGTATTTATTATAAAAGGTGAATACAAGCATGTACGAGTGCGGTGGTTTGGTAGATTAAAGAAATAATGAAAAGTTTATTACAGTTTTCAATTTAGTTTGCCATGACCATGATGACCAGATCAGTCATGACACAGCTTACCGAATCGTCTCGGACCAGCACCAATCAGTGTCGTCTATAAACGTATAATTCGTTGGTTAATTGTTAACTGTTAAAAAAAAGTATCCTTGGTAACTGGGTCTTATGTCCAAACTATATTACCAAACTTCCTTTTTTTAATTCCTCGGGGGAAGGGGCAGGGACGATACTGAGAGATGGAGGGAGCAAATCATGAAAACTAATTTAGTTTCTTTCATAGCGACAGTAGGATTTGAGGTCATATCAACGGGTCAAAAATTCCTAAAACGTAACCTGGCACAATTTCCCGTTTCCTTTATTAATAACCATAGTGCGTATAGCTTAGTTGTGACTGCGAGAGTAGTACTTTTTTCAGCAGGATTTAAAAAAAATTCCTAAAAGAATAGAATAGGAAACAGTTAAGAACGTTGGATATGAGAAAGGGAATTGCAAGAGTGCTATTTTTAATTAAAGTTTTTTTAGTGGGGGAGGACTACGATATTAGATTTTTTTGGTTCGCCCCCTCCCTAAAATTGCTGCCTCACTGCCACCTCCCAGAAAAGTTATTGCAACGTCGTCCCTGTCGGGAGGGGGGGAGTTAGGTTTCGGTACATGGCCCCACCACGTTTTAAGGAACCTTTGTGCATGGTTGTGTACCTCGTTTGTTACCTAACACATCATTTATTCGAAGAAAAAGCCCCATACAACAAAGACAGTTCTTGTCAAACTGGCAACCAACAAGTCAAGGCGATATTACCAGGCAACAACCCACAATTATAGCAACATTACCATGCGTTGAATGAAGAACAAAGCTGCAAACACATAAAGCTAAACAAAACAATATTCAAAGAAGGTTAAACCATGTTTTTATTCGTATTGCTCTAATTTTAGGCATATATGTGTGATGCAAGTGATGCATGGAGTAAATTACTAAAATAGGCATCAACTTAACCTGTGATTTTGCCCGGAACGAACGAATGCATTATTACCTCTTACCCAACTCGAGGAGGAAGTAGCACTGCCGAACCCGACAACGGACCCAGTGCGGTAGGGACGATACAACACAACCTAACCTAATGATAACTTGACGTAGTGGCAAGAAACATGTTTTCGAAAACGTAACGGTAACAACGTTGGAAAGTTCTTTAGGTTAGAGCCCTTCTTTAACTCCCGCACTGTCCTTTCAGAGGTTGGATAAAAGGCATGGATTGAACTAAAGCATACAACACTATTGTAAATAACACCCAACGTCGGAACATTTAATGTCAACACAGTTGCAGTTAAGAGATCGGTGCTGTGGCACTTGGAAAACATTTTCCTTAAAGGGAAATGGGTGATGCTCGATCGCCAGTAATGGCGGCGTTACGGAAAGGGTTAAACAGCCCTAAACAGTTTATATGTTAATGTACTTATCTGTGACTGGCGTCATCTCCTTCTAGCGGCTTTGTAGTGAATTTTAACATGATTTATCCCCTGTTACTTTATAAGGCTGTAATTCCAACGTCACAGGTCAAAACAAGACCGTGACTGGTAAGCTATCGGAAAACCAACCTTCCCCGACCAGCTCCACAAGAAGAAAAGTACATAAAACATGGCGTCACTAAAGACGCGCACAACAATAGGAGGAAGAGTGACAACAATGCTCAGGCGTCTAAACAATGCGTCAGCCAACTATTATACGAGCAAAACTACGGGCAAAGCCCGGGGAAACGGAAGGGACTGCTGAAATACAAGTCGTGGTGAAGGAAAACCTCACACAATATGTTCAGATTTATGCCTGTGAGGTGAGTTACATTTTTTTGTGTGTGGCGTGGCAGATCGCAGCATTTTATTACTTCCACACTCGTTTCGTTGTACTTTTGTTATAATTTTAACCTAAACAATACTTTATTATTAATAATGGTTGGCTTGTTCTGTCACCTGGTCATAGAGACCATTAAATTTCTGGCTAGGCACGGGCACGTCGGCATGTACGTTCTGTTTAAAGGAATTTCGCTAAGGTTTCATTGAGAGGTATTGCTATACGGTTTAAATCGCCCGGTGCGATCATGGTTGCCTCCTTATCTTTGCTTGTTGTGTGAACTGGAAGTAAGTTTGTAACCCGGCTAGAAGCTTATTGACACGTGTTGTCCCCAGGGCCGTAGCTAGTCCCCTTGGCGCCCAAGGCATGCCAACTGAGCGGCGCCCAGTCCCCCCTTCCACCGACTACCTACATCAAGAAAATTCACGGATATTATATTGCAGCTAACATAACTAAATAGTAACTACTCCTAGTAAATGAGAGAGACATGTACTATGTATTTAAACCAGTTGAAGACAATGAAAATTAACAAAAAAAATAGAAAAAAAATATTAGTATTGAACTAATGGGATTACATATTAATTTGTGCTTGTAAACTGTTCAAAAAACCTCACATAAGGTGGTAAAGAGATGAGAGTAATATATTTCGCTAGAACAACCTGAGAATAAACATTTCAGTATAACTAATTCAATCGGAATAAAAAACCTTTTTTTCTCCAATGTTCGTATTTTTTGGGAGCAAGCATCTCTTTAAGAATCAGAAAGCAAGTATACTGAAGTGCCTCTCTACAAACATTTTTTTAAATTTCAATTTTCGGTTTTCTGATCATTCAAGGAAAAACGAATAATCAGCTAACAAGACAATCCGGAAATTGTGCAGCAAGCACTAAACCAAGTCCAAGCCAGCACGTCTCTCTTACAGCATTGTGAACTTTGATGCTACACGATCCGTTAAAAAATACTATATTTATGCTTTACCATCCACTTCCACGGTTACACAGTTGGCAGGAATTCGGTGTGGCGCCCCCATCAAGGCGGTGCCGTAGGTGGGTGCCTTGCTTGCCTTACCCTTCCTACGGCCCCGCTTGTCCCACCAAATATCGTTCCTTCTTTTGAGCTATTTGGCTGGAACACTTCCTCCTTAGGTAGCTCATGTTACGGTGTTATTCTGCAGCATAAGCCTTCAGTACGCCTGGTTCTTCTTACCCTTGCTAAGCCTGCATTCTTCTAACCTTAATGATTGTTGTTAACTCTAAATCTAAAACAGCGCTCTAGTTTCCTAGCCTTAGTTCTCTCCCACTTAGCTATCTTCAACAACCCCTTCAAATGAAACTAATTCAAATCCTGGGGGGGGGGCACGGTATTTTCAAAAATGGCAATGATTTTTAAGTAATTCGGCATAATATGGGTTCTCTTGGATAATTTTTTTAGGACAGTAGCCAACAATTTTGCAAGTGGAGGTTAGTCGCCTTTCTTCGACTTTTATGAGTTTTAATTTGGGCTAAATGAAAGATGGTTCATGGGCAATTTCCTTGTAATTTTCAAGGAACTTAATATCAAGCCTTTATTCTCTACGAGGTAGGCTATGATGCGTTTCACACGGGCAATTGATTTAATGGGTGGGCTGCATTTGTGTCTTGCATAAAAAGGATTTTTAGCGAGTTTGGTTAAAACATTGGTATGAAGAGTGGGCTTGATCACAAGGAAGAAGGCATTACATTTGTTGGCTTTACATTTAGCGTAATTGGTTGGTATCTAAGTTTTCCTATTTTGGAAATTTCGTCTAGGGTGAGATTCGGTTTCACGCATGTTTTTATCTGTTTTAGAAACAGATTCTCTCCAATTTCCGAGCGGTTGAGACAAACAAACATCCTGCTTCTAGAAGCGCGCAAAATTTCGACACACTCGTACGGAGGGTTGAGAGCAAATTTCAAATCCTTTTTTTTAAAGGCTGCAGAAGCAGGATCAAAATATATATCAGCGTTGTTGACCAACCGTGGGTTATCCGGAAATGTCTGCAATATGATGAATACAATGCATCACTGGAGTGGGTCAGATTATTATTCTGCAGTGGTTGAGCAGCAATTTTTTGAATAGATATGTCCGAGAGGCGTTGAATTTATGATTTAAGTTTAGCATGTCCAGCTTGGAATGTTACACATTTCATAATTCGTAATGCAGTTTAAGGGTAGCTTGCATAAGATACGAGGATGCTTTTCTGCGTAACTTTTCAGCCCTAGAATTACTGAATTTAAGGATACCCGGAACGTATATGATGAAATAGAGTGAAATTCAAGAAGGCACAGAAAAGATTGCATGAGGTGAAACAAGCTGTTTTAACCACTTGAAAATGAGGTGCTTGGGTGAGTACATGTCAAATGGCTCAAATCAGATCAGAGGTAGAATAGCACTAAAGATACTTATGATAAATAAAAAGCCTCAGAAATGTACGAACATAATTATATAAAGCGATGCGTTTCCAGGATAAATTCACGTCGTCATCATGCGCATAAAATCCACAACAGCTTCGTCAAATACATAAAACTACACAACTCATGGCAGCCTCAGCATTGGGTACTACTTGGAGATAAATAATAAATAGTAGTAAAAGATCTAGTGGTATTTCTGGCTGAAACAGGCAAGCAGTGTGCACCCATTCGACCTCTCTTGCGAGTGCAGAAGAGAAGGTGAATGCAACTGGCTGGTACTCCATTATACATGTTATTCAAGGTTGGGGGGAGGTACAGTTGGAGGTTAATTTGTTGAAGCATATGCATAAATTTTCAGTTTTGTGCATTAGCGAAATATATCTGTTGATATTATATTATCCACATAATGTGATTAGATTATGAAACGGGAGTTGGTGTGAAAGTATGATAAGTGTTTCCAAATTGATACGGGAACGAAGTGTGACTGAGAATAAAATAGTTGCTTTCTCAAGGTTTGGTGTGTGCCTGTGTTCATCCGATCTGTAGAACTTCCAGCTGTACTTAGGGGTTGATTTAATTTTCCAGTTTAAAATTACATTTATGGCCTGACATTGTTTCTTTAAGTTTTGTATGTGGAATATATGTGGAATAGCATGCATTGTGGGAGCAAAGATTCCTATATACCGTATTTTTAGTTGTCAATATTTTTTTGTTCCTATCGCCTATTTTTTTCTGGTAATTTGAGCTGTTTTAAGTCTGGATGATTACCGGGTATAAGTCTGGTATTATTTCTTGCAGGAATATTTCTGAGAGCTCGGTGATTCCTTAAAGTATGGTATGGAAAAATAAAATTCTGGTTTAATAAAAATTTGCTTCTTTGGTTTTGGGGCGCACTAATTAATTTAATCAAAGGGTGAAATGGATATCCATTGGCTAGGCATTCTTGCTAGGTGTACAGCAGCTCTTTTTCTAGATTAGTTTTGTTAGTTGTATGCACGAAAATGTACCTAATTTCACCTTTAAGAACTTTAATTTTGTGTAAAGTATCCTAATACGACGAATTGTTTATTGTTCTGGTGAATTGCATGTGCTGTAGCACTGTAACTGTAATGCTACATTTTTGTATGATTTTAGCTCTAAAGTTCTACTATGCAATTTGTCATTGCAGGCTACCATTTATGGAGTACGACGAAAGCATTCCTGTCTGCAACACACCTGAAGAATTCAGTGTTCTTATGAGAGCTGCACTTGAGACTTTATCAGTCTATCAGTGGGAAAACTGCAATTGCCCAAGGGTATGTTACGAAGTTCTGTACCATTCTGGAACCTATCGGGAATCGTGGGAAGAAATTAACCTTAAGGTCAACCTATTAGATCTAAAGGGAAAAGTTTCAATCCTTCAAGAAGAAGAAGCATACAGCAGCTTTTCACTGTTTTGTGATCTTGGTGGCGTCCTAGGCCTATATATCGGATTGTGCGCTGTTAGTTTCATTGAATTTGTCCTTGCCTTTATTGCCAGATTCCTGAGTACCACACACAAACCTGTCAAGTCCAAACGAATACAAGAAATCATGAGAAGACGAACGATTGTTTTTGTCAAAAGTAACAATCATGTAAATGAAGACGCTGGCTATATTGACATACGGATGCCGGGTTATGAACATATAATGACGGAATCAAAGATTTCTCTGCGTATTTTTTGGCTGCTAATATGCTTAGCATTTACTGTAATATGCATCTACCAATGTTTTGAACAGACTAAGTATTATCTTGGTGATCCTTCAGAGTTCTATACAAGCATTCAATGTAAGAAAACTATATCCTTTCCATTGTTGACAATGTGCAATATGAAAGATACTTTGACCAAGTTTAGAGGCTTGGAAAATCAGAACAGTCGTAGTCTAGCAAACGCTTGGGCTTCTACAAAGCTGATATTTGAGCGAATTAAATTTGAAATAAATGACGTAAGTATTTCTAAATTAAGTCAGATGCAAGTACTGTCTTGGTACAAGTATTTTAACTTGTGCCAATCGAATCGTGTCTGCTTTTTAAATAGATGTGATGGGTGACTTCAGAAATAGTGCACAAGCCTAAAAGGATGCTATAGCATTATAGACTAATGGTCGAGCACTAACGTTCAGTCATACTGATACAGACAAAAGAAAATTGCCCCAGGCAGCATTTAACACGCACACATAGACATAAAAACAAACTCTCTCCCTTATGCCACTAGTAGGACACTTGTAACACTCGTTGTGACGGTAGGGCGAGATTCGAGTCACCAGTGACGATTTGCAAAGTGTTGGTTTACATATACTACGTGTGTGCATGCTAAATGCTGGCTAAGGCCGTTTCCTTCAGTTGTTTCTGTATGGCTGAGCGGTTGGGCTTCAGTTTCTGGATTTAGGTCGCAGATCCCAGTTTCATGCAAAGCGACATTCAGGACCAAAGGAAACGAATATAGGTTTGCATTTGTAATTGTTTAATTTTACCATATTGTACTGTAAATTTTATATATCGTCGATCACGTAAATGGAAATACGCAGAGTCGGCTCAAGGGGCACTAGAGCAACGTGGCCGCGTACGGCCCCCGGATTAAAGGGGGCCCCCGCACGGGAGGGGGAACAGTCATCTTACTGTAGCGAGAAGGCAGATTATTGGATGAAAATCCTTTATACTGCGTCAAAGTAAAGAGAAAAACGGGGTGAAAATCAGTACGAGCGCTTTGAAACTTAAGGAATGACGTGGGACGATTGACCGAAGCATTGTGTGACCCGAAACCGAAACAAATGATACTTGCGACTGGCATTTTTGTCGGCAGGTGGAAGTCGGATAGA
>JAHWFP010188819.1:0-14076 GCA_023313725.1 Lithobius niger
AAAGTGATTCCAGTTGTGTAATGAAAGAAAATATTTCTGAAATACATATACATAAAAGTTACAAAACAATTTTAAAGTAACATCAGTAATTGACATCACGCCGACGTAAAATACATACATTAATAAGTTAGTTTCAATGGCACTTTGTTGGGGCAGACACTGCTACTCGGCAAACCAGATAACAATACTTTACGAAAAATACTGTTAGGCCTACTGCTCATACTGTGAAATGCAAAGTCTGAATCGTCGGAAAAACTTCCAGCAAGCTTACTCTCATTTCACATTCTAGACAGTTCATTATCTAGTTAATTTTCAACAGCTTCCAGCAGTCTTCTTCAGGCTTTCACTAGGTTGATTCATCCTCTGGTTACATGACGATCTCCTGCTTTTTGGTCCGTTTTGATTCTCAATCGCTGCTTCGCGTAGCCAACGGTTTTTGTAGGCCGTTCTCCAACCTTCACGAATGTGAATTGTGTGGCACTCGCCATTTGGCCGGTAGACATTAAAATGCACCCATTGTCCATTACCTCCTCGCCATGCAGAAACATTTTTAGCAGGTGTGCTACTACTTAATGCTTAAATATTGTTTGCATTAATCTAACTCTCCAATCAACTAACGTGGCTAGCGACATTGTTGCACACTTGGTTGGAGAGCCCTTGTAATTCTGCACGCAACGCCGCAAACCGCTTGTTTCTAGCTACTACGGTTCCCGAGATATGACAATTTAAGCATCAGGGTTTGTTAATCAGTCGCCATTTTGGCGAGTAGCTCTAAAAACCAAGTCGCCAACTGCTGAATTTTCCTCGCCGTTTGGCGACCGACATTGGTGAAGGTTGCCGTTCCCTCTCCTTCTGCATTCTGCGTTCACGGTGACGATCTACACGCTCCAGCTTCCACTTGATGTCCAGTTTCTTTTCTAGATCCTTCCATATCACATTGGGATTCGTTGGGCCTTGTAAATTCATTGGTGGTTTTTCTTTTCTTTCGTGCAATCAAACAGTCACTGATTCTAGACCCCTCAGACGATTGTCCCATCTAGAATTTGATTTTATCAGCGTCTCTTGTCTTATTCCACTCGATTTCATGCTGTTTTTCCATTCAATAGACTGCAATACCGTTGTCGCCAACTTTATTCGTACATTTCCCATATATTGACGCAATCTCGATCTTACTCCTTTTCAATAAGCTTAAGTTAAAAGAAGTTCTAAGGTAAACAACTGGAGGCCAGGTATTGAACTGACAGAAGAAGAAAAAGAACGGACGTTACCGTTTCTGATTGTCAAGATTAGCCGAAGTGAACAGATAGGCAGAGTGGTTTTTGAACCTTCTAAGAAACCAATGGCCACTACGTAATAGCAACAATATAACAACATAGTATAGCAACTACGTAATAGCATGGTAGAGACTTAACAAGTTTCCACAATTGGACTATATCAATAATTTTTGCAAGAATAAATATTTCGTTAGTGCCTCACTCCATGGGTGACGAAAAAAACCCAACTCGTTCCATGACCGACGTCAATTTATTCCAACTCCCTGCTTAAAAGGTTAACCAAACCTATAAATTTGGTAAAAAAACGTGCGATTTGGGGGAAATAATTGATTTCCGCAAGAAAAGTTCTTTTCCGCGATCGTCAGTGGAAACTATAATGACCCCAAACATAGCAATAATCCCGTACTACTGAAAATAAACTTCACCAGAAGCTTAATTTAAGATACGTGATTTTTGGCTAATCGTGGAATCGCGTATTATGAGCTACTCTAGTATCTACAGTGTGAAAAAACGAGTGTAAGTTTGCTGGAAGTTTTTCTGACGATAACAATACTTGACATGCATTCAACCAAAAATTTAACACAAATAACCTACAAGTTTACAAATTTGTGAAAAAGAAATAGTTCTTCGTCTTAGTTGTCTGATTTGTGCTACACTGTACTGATGTAGGTGTAAAAAACAGTTGCACAATCCATATTGCATTTTTTCCTATCGTATTAATTTTAATTGTGTTAGTTTTGTATTTTAAGCTGGATTGGGATGGGGGTACCTCGGCACCATCTACGGTCTATCACTGCATGTACAGATCACACAAAAATCTTATCACTGGAAAAATTATTGTACATTCAGACAGATTTTACTAAAAATGTTGACAGTACCATCTCTGCTTGTCATGCATTTTGTAATGTTCACCCATTCTTATTTTGCACTCTTTATCACTTACTTCGTAAGGCTTGGAGAAAAATGGTATAAAAGCAACCCTGCAATGAGTAAGCTAACCCTCCAATAATCCACTCCTGGAAAAAAAAAAGAATTAATAAGAAATTCAGAAAAAAATTGAATGAAAACTTATTAGATTACTACAGAGCTGCTTCCCCAGACTGTTTGCCTTATATCAATTGAATGCTTCTGTTCCTTTTCCAGTAGCAGATTCGGCAGGAAGCGGAGGCAGTGAGAGACCGCCGCACACCCAAATTCACCCAAATTCTTACTACTGTCTTTCATCTTGTTTTTAACGTATTGTTCATCCCAATCTACCATTTTAAGTCTCAACGAGACCTTCCTATTGGTGGAACAGCCAGATCAATGAGTCATATCACTGAAAATGTCAACCTTAAAAGTTGTTTGGTCGAGGACAATTCTTCCCACACAATAAGTGTTGCAAACAGAGGTAGAAAAGCCTACTGCTGGGTTCAGTAACTTTCGGTAAGTTATGTACAAGCCATCTCCAGTTAAAACTCTTTTCCCTTACGACAGGACCTCTCCATAATGCCCTCAGTGTATTTTTGGCCAGTGCCAGTAGTAATTTAATTTAATTTGTCAGCCAGTTTGTTTATTCTCGTGGCCATTTTAAAACGTAACAGCCTCAAATGTCAATAAATAAGAGCATTTTAACTCACTTTCACTTTGACTCAAGAATGCTTCCCTCATTTTTCCCATGACGTACACATTGAACCTATACTAATGTTGCACCAGCAACCCTTAAGTATGCCATGATCTGACGGTTTGCTTATAAAGTGTAATTTGGCTGGGCAGTGTCATGGCGAATACTGAAAAAAACCATCCATGCCCAGTAACAATTTCCCCAGTAATAATCTCCCCAGGTGGTACAACCATCGGACGCAAAACGTAAGGAGAATTCACACTTATTGAACCGCACTTTCATAGGTAAGTTTCTTAATTTATTTATTGATTTTATTAACATTTCATAAACATATTTTGATTAGGAGAGGTTAGGTTAGGGTTTTTTTTTTTTAATGACTGAGACAAAAAACGATTTATTTATAGATTTTTTAAAAGGAAGTATCCTTTTCTTCATGCATCCTGCACGTAACTAGCTTTTGGAACTTTTAAATGTTTGAGTCAGCGTAGCAAAATTTTGTCGTACATGGGAATAAAACGGAAAAATAAAAGCTTTGCAACATTTACATACATTTGAACTAATGCTGCAAAACTGAGTTATTAACCTTTAATTTTTTTTTTTACATTTTGCATTTTAACGTTTTTAACATTTTTGCAACAAATATAAATTCTGCTCGTCAACAGGTTCGTGACGTGTTTCTTTTGCTTGTTGTTGTCGTGCATGTTGTGGGGAAAAGTGAAAGCAAACGACAAACCAAAGCATCGTAGATGTAGATGATGACTATTGTCCAAAATCTGTATCATTCTACGAAACTTATTGCACAATTGCCAAATGGCAGAAACCTCGACTCCCAGACGATACTACTTTTACTGATATGATCTTGATACCTGTAATGAACTGGATATGCAATCAAATACTAATACATACTTAAACATTTTTTGATGCGTTTACGATGGAGTTCTCAGGCTTCTTGAATAAATTTTTATCTTTTTTGGGACGTAAGTTTTATTTTGAGTTAACTTAAATACGCCGCATCTTTAACTTTGAAAATCCACATTCAAGTTCATATTCACCTTAGTTACGCTTATTTTCAAAAACCAACATATTCTTCACACAATATCTACGTAAATTTTCAACAGTCGGTTGCTTTCTGGAGATGGTAGGGGTTAAGTCGAGTGTTCATCAGGATACTACGATCATAACAAAAACCAAAACTGGTAAAAGGGGCCGCCAAGCTCCGAATGGTTCGGCCCTTCAAAGGAGTAATATCAACACACCAAAACATTCGCCAACTTAACCGCACCGCTTAATAGTTCGAAGGTTAAATGAAAACTAGAACATTGCTACTTTCGGTAGCATTGTTCAAGTTTTCATTTAACGTCCGAAGTATTATTCGGTGCGATTAAGTTGGCAAATGTTTTGGCGTGTTGATATCACTCCTTTGAAGGGCCGAACCATTCGTAACTTGGCGGCCCCTTTTACCAGTTTTGGTTTTTGATATGATATCACTCCTTTTTTTTTAAATTGTGTATTGGCTCAACTCCACTACTGTGCAAATGTGTACTATAAAGTGCCACGTCAACAAGAAATTGGTTTTAATTTTGTTGTAATTTGTATTACAATATTTAGTTAGTTTTGGTGTGTTGATATCACTCCTTTGAAGGGCCGAACCACTCTCAACTTTGTGGCCTCTTTACCAGTTTTTGGCATTGTTTATTTTGCTTTGTTTTTACAGTTGGTTTATTTTCTTGTGAATTGGACGTGAATACAATTTCTTTGCAACGTTGTTTAAATTTATCGTGATGAACTAATGAGTGTCTAGGCACGTACGTCAGTATCCACGATCTCATTGTCCAAACTTTGGCCGTCCAATGAGAGACGATGCCGACAATACTAACAATGGTTATAACAATATTTTCGTACTTACGCGCCCTCCCTCGCCATCCCTGTTACGCCCCCAGGCTCCTAACCATAAAAGGTATGCAGTTCGTATTGTACTGCACCCATTCGTCCAATTTCATAGCTGGAAGCCTCCCCGTCATCTCAGTATTGATGAATAATCACCCTATGGGATTTAACATGGGGATGAGCGAATTAGCTAGCTAGCTAGAGCTAGTTAACACACTTACATTATTGAGGGTCATATTTTTTCATTGAAAGCAGCTTAGCTGGCATTCTTACACGAGTTAATTTTTGTCAGGTGGGTCATTGCTCTCGATTTCAACACAATTTAAGCTTTTGTACCGCATTATTATTTTTCCCCAAGTAGCTGAAAAGTGCCCAACTATGCTTCAAGATATAAGACACTGACGCTATGGCGCCGCGCTACAATGGTTTACAACCTCGACAATTGAACTGGTGTGATGTTTGTTGTGATGATTGTTTCCTAACTTGGCGCAACACACTAGTGTGTGTCTAGATGAAGACAGTCGACTGAGCCCCACCAACTCCAGGAAGCAACTCACTGTCGAAAATTTACAAATATATTGTGCTGAGAATATCTTGGATTTTTGAAAATAAGCGTAATTAAGGTGAATATGAACTTGAGTTTTTTAGTTAACTACTGTAACTTGGAGAACAACTTTGTCTACAAACTTCGGATGAGCAATATTCGAAAGCTCTCGAAAGAAATTGTGAAAACAGTGAATATGAAGATACTCTGAGAATCTACTCGTGATTCTAATTATTCCAATTTTGTAGAAACAACAAGTACTCACTAATAATATCCAATTTTGTCTCATAGCTACGAGCTGCATTAACTCCCACACAAGAGCTGTTAAACACTGGCAGACGTAGCGTTTCCCAATGCCAAGGAACTAATTGAAACCAGCTTTTAGACGCAGCTTCGAAGCGCTGTGAAACCTCCTGTTCATCCACACCGGGAAACAACTGGTAGTCACTTGGAGAAACACCTAACACTCGGAACTGAAAACAAACAACAAAGTTATATTGTTGAAACTTGGGGTAAACTTGCGGGTTGGTTACTGTCAGTTTCGTGTGGTTTTGTTGTTATTGTCAGTTAGGTTAGGTTAGGTAAGTTTCGGGTTTGGCATTTCATACCGAGGTAGTGAACTGGTTGGGGTTTGGCATTTCATACTGGGGCAGTTAATTGGTTAGGTTATGTTAATGATTTAACGAGTTTCCGCAATTTGGGATCAATTTGTAGTGCCTTCCGTGAAAATTAAAGGTAGGTTTTTTTGTTCTCTTTTTTTCGAATTTCGGGGAAAAAAACGGGCTCTCGTCCGATTTTATTTTTGAATGGACTAAGAATTACCTGCTGAGTAATGTTTTCTTCTTCCATTTTCCGGGCAAACGCACCGTTTGGCCGTGGTAAAGGTCCAAAGTAGCACCGTGCCGGAAAGCATGAAATTGGGCGTAAGTCCGGGAAGTGAAACGCCAAACCCCAACCAGTTCATTACCTCCAGTGAAATACCGAAGCTAGTTCCTAACTTAACCGACAATAAAAATAAAACCATACGAAACTGACAATAACAACCCGCCTATCTGAACTGTTTTCGGGGGAAAAAATATCAGCTGGGAACATAGGAAGAAAACGGCCTCTACTCCGTCAGCGCGGCTTGCATTAATTTCTGACAGCCAAACGAAGCCTTTGCCTCAAAAATTTTGTTGTTCAGTTTATTATTTTACGTCATTCTATCCCAACGAGAGATCAATCAGTGAGGAGCCCTTATTATTCCCATAAGCCACGTAAAGTAAACTTGTTCCCTCTATTGTTTATTTTACTATTGAAAGTGATCGTGGAATGAATTTATAATTCTGCCTTTATTCCGTTAGCTACGGACCTAGTATGCACTATCCCGTTGCCTCACATGTTTGTCAAATTGATACTACAACAAACTGTTACACTAAATAATCGATTACAATAATTACCTGATTAGCAGGAGCCACATAACTACCCGAATTACCAATACGAGTAGAATCCTAGGACAACCTTCCCGGCGAACCGTAAAGTAGCCGTTATTTTTTTTCAGTGGTTCGCCAATAGCCCAACAACAGATAGAATTCCGTTTTCCGTGCATGTTGTCAAAACCTGAAATAAGCTGGCCAGTTCCGGTTCAACTCATTTTTCATACAGAAACATAATTGGCAAAAATTTTTAGTCAAGGACCTACAACCCTTCATATGCAAACGATTTAACCATAAACTCTTCAATAACGCCTACAATTTGCTGGTACGTCTTTTAATCGAAATCGTGAAATATCGACTCAGTCACTTCTGGCCAGACGCTAAAGGTGATAGGCATGACCGGTTCAAATAAACGAAGGTAAAGCGGTTATACCATAACAGTCAGTCAATTTTCCTCCTATTTCTTCAACTGTAGCGAGTAGTGTTGCACGGTATTAAGTTTTTGCAGGACGGTACGGTACGGTTCTGAAAACGGCGGTCTACGGTAATATCACGGTAATTTAGGAAATAATTATGCGCCGTTATCCACTTGAGCACAAAAAAAACATCAAATACGGATCTTAGCATTTAATTTTTTTTTACTAAACAGCGGAACTTCGCTTTCATCTTGATGGGACGCTGCGACATCGACCATAAATACAAAATCGCTCGTACGCGCTTGTTACTGAAGAGCTGCTCCCTCCCTAATCCCCCCCCCCTCCGTCTTCCGCACTGTGGGCAAGCAGTGGGGTCGGATTTCACTCGCTCGTGCGAATTTCACACTTTCGCAAACTAATCTTGCTTTCGCATGCACCTTCGTCAGCACCATAATCATGGTAATACCGCTGCTACGGTAATACCGTGGTGCTAAAAAAGGTACGATACTGATACCGTAATTTTTTTTTTACCGTCAATACCGTGAGTACCGATTTACCGTGCAACACTAGTAGCGAGTCTCATCCCGAATACATTTACATCATTTCAGTCAGTTTGGTTAAAAATTACCCTTTAGCCAGCCGAATCTGTAATGACCAGTGGTGCTAGAAAATCTGTGGTTGGCTGCAATTGAGCCGTAATTTCTGTTAAAGCCAGATGCAACTAAAGGATCGTTTACATTGAGTGTACAACTCTTGATTTATGCAAATACTCTTAAGTTCAATTGATGAACAACCAATTCACGTTGCTGCTAATTTTCAAGTCATTTAAATACTAATTGTTATGTGTTCAAACGCAGATGGCCTTCATGAGGCTTCCTGTGTCCTAGGCACTCTACTGCTTCGAATCGGTCGTCATTTGTTTTGGAAACTCGCGTGCTGCGACCACTGATCTTTATGCTTAGCGTTGTCACCTGGAGGGATTTGTGCCATTTAAGGAAGAGTTTTTCTTGGAGTTTTGGGCGTATGAAATGGTGGATGAAAGGGTGTGACGGCGGTTGCAAATTCATAAGTTCAATTCCCTTGTTTTCGTGGTGCTTGATGGCTGATGATTCAAGAGCTCTTAAATGCTGGTCAAATTTTAAGTTGGATTTGATCAATGTTTCTGTTCCATTCCAGTCGAAGTTTAAGAACTCTTGAATCACTAGCCATCAAGCACCATGAAAACAAGGGAGTTAAACTTATGAATTTACAACCGCCGTCACACTCTTTCATCCACCATACCGTACACCCAAAACTCCCAAGAAAAACTCACCCTCAAAATGGCACAAATCCCTCCAGGTGACAATAGTGCTATAGCACAAACATCAGTGGTCGCGCACATTTCAAAAACAAACAACGACCGATCCGAAGCAGTCGAGTGCTCAGAACGCAGGAAGTCTGATGAAGATAGTTGGCGTTTCAACACATAACTAGTGTTTAAATGACTATCGAAAATTAGCAGAAACGTGAATGCGTTGTTCATCAATTGAAGTTAAAAGTATTTGCATAAATCATAAGCCAGATGCAAATTGAAATACAATGTGGATGAAAGGTTTACCCACATGAGAATCCAAATAACCGGTAGCTTATTGATAACCCACCTTTATAAATGAAACGCCCTATAGGTACATTGTGAAAGTTAATTCAAACATTACTTTTTCACATCCAATTATAAATTGAAATAGGTTACATACGTGGACTGTTTTCCAAATATTGGCAAGGATTTTAGCTTCTCCGTGAAAACAATAAATAGAAAAATCATCAGAATTAGCTACAATTATCTTCTTGTATACTGGATAGTCCTTGGTAAGTAAAATTCCTGAAATTATGAACAAAATTCAACCATAAATTAGAAGGTGTAGGTGATGGCACATTCTGGGTTTTAAATTTCATCGCCCACTTCCCGAAGAAAAACTTTAACGATACTGTCATATGACCCAAGTGTAAATGTTGGTTCCCAGAATAGTTCACGAATATACTCTTTTATCATTTTATAGTACAAATAAAGCGATTAACATTTGTATATCGGACATGTATAAATCGCACTGGCATGAGGAGAAAAAGTGTAGTGAGAAGAGACAAAGAAATACTCGTTGCAGCAAAAAGGGACTGCAGTGAAGCATCTACATGGCTGCACACTGGGCTTCCCTGCAGCCCCTGGCTGCTACGACGGGAGTTTCTTTATGTCCTACTATATCGCAGATGTTTTAAAGGGCAAATACACCAATTCACACTTGACCGCAAATGAGCATCGGCCGCCAGTCAAAAATCCAATGTCATATGCACTACTATTGGTTGCTTCCACAGCGTGTCGCCTTAAAAAGTTCAAAATTAAAACAATAATCACTAATCAGTACTCAAAATAGCGTTATTTTCAACAGTCATCAAAATATTGAACATTTTTATCTGAAAATTCCATAACGGCTTCTACTCTGAAAGTTCGTCATTCTTGATAATTGATTGTTGAAAACAGATTGTTACGCACAATTTCAGAATCAAAATACTGTACCAGTATTCTTGCAAATTTTCAACAGACCGACAACGTCTGTCTTCATCAGGCCTAACCTACACAACTTAAACTTTTGTCAACTACATCGCCACCGTGGAATTCAGCGTTCGAAATCTGCGCACGTGCATGGCGTGGCCTCCTATATTTATCGTGCTGGTTCATCCACTGCTTCGTGAGTCGCCTGGAAAACTCGTCTCTAAGGAGGAAACGAATTCCCGGATTGGATGGGCCTTGAGTGTTCATCAAAACGGCGTCATTTTTAACATGTTGCTGGATCGCCAGGGATTCCAGTCCCCTCAAGTGCCTATCATGTGGGACATTTGATTTTAGAAGTGTAGTAGTTCTTCCCCAGCCAATATCATTTTTATCTGAAGTGACAGCAGATTTAATTGGGAATTTGGTGTAGGCCCTAGTTACTTTCACCAAACGATAGATGCAAAGTTCAGTTCGGTCTGGATGCAATTAAATGTTGTAGGCAATTATGGCTTACCAGGTAAGATTGGCTAGTTGCTACGATGCCTGTCCTCGACTCAACATCTGATGACTGCTGGTATTCTTACGGATAGGCAAACAACACGGTGTTTGCGCACCTGTAAGAAAACTAGCAGTCAGCAGATGTTGAGTCAAGGACAAAATCATAAGTCGCCAAGCATATCTGGTAAGCCTTGAAAACATAACTGTCTGTTATTGACAGTACACTGCCGAGTCGATTTAGCCGTTGTCGGACATCGTGTCATTCGCTAACACTTCATGATAGGTGTTACCATGTTGAAGCACATCTCCGAGAGATTCAACAATGAAGCCTGACCAATTGCTAATAACAATGCTCATGTCATTTGCAGCAAAATCGACCCATTCCTCCCATTCACCAAACACACTTGGCTGCATTCCCAAACTGAACCCTTTTCTACTATTCAATACACTTAACTGCTTTCTCAAATGGATCCCTTCCCCCCGTTCATCAAACACACTTACCTGCTTTCCAAAAGGGATCCCTTTCCTCCCATTCACCAAATTAGCTGCTTTCTCAAACTGAACCCTTTGCTCCCATTCACCCAACACTCTTAGCTGCATCTCCGAAATGAACCCTTTCCTCCCATTCACCAAATTAGCTGCTTTCCAAACTGAACCCTTTCCTCCCATTCACCCAACACACTAAGCTGCTTTCCCAAACTGAACCTTTTGCTTCCATTCACCCAACATAGTTATCTGCATTCCCAAACTGAACCCTTTGCTCCCATTCACCAAACGCACTTACAGTACTTGCTTTCCCAAACTGAACCTTTTCTCCTATTCACCAAACACACTTAGTGGCTTTCCCAAACTAAAACTTTCCTCCCACTCATCAAACACACTAGGGATGGCACGATACAAAAATTGTTTATCCTGATCAAATTTTTGTAACTATCACGATAATCGATAATATCTCGATAAAACATATTATGAGGTTGAAATAACCATTATAATTTTGTTAATTTAAAAAAACCTTGTCTGAAGCCTACTGTAGTGTTGGCTGCCGTGCATTGTTAAATTACCAGTATTGTTTTAATATGAAAAAAGGTGTTAAAATTATAACAATAGTTCAGCCAGTCCTTGTGTTGTAGGGCTCAAAGCAGTGTAATTTGCAGACATAGGGCCTTAGGGCTTCGGGCAGATGACCAGGAGTGGTTAACGCTCGTTGAACCCTTTGAAGCAGTGTAATAATCAGTTAAAGAAAACAACAATGGTAAAATTGGAGGCACAAATCTACTTTACCACAAACCCCCAAATTTTAAGAAAAAAAAAAAGACTTGCCTTATTGTCGTCGTAAGGCAGATTAAAGTTGATTCCAAGGTGCGGAAAGGAGGTTTAAGGCTAAAAAAAAGACGCAAAATCGCTTGTTTGTTCGCTTGTTTTTTTTTTTTCGAGGCAGACGGCGCTGTGTAGGAAAGCATCAACTGGGCCAAAGTCCGTCAAGTGAAACGCCAAACAGAAGCCGGTACCTGCCTAACCTAACCGACAATAACAACAAAACAAAACAAAACTAAACTGACAATAACAACCCACTTATCTGAACTGTTTACGGGAAAAAATATCAGCTGGGGGTAAGAGCGCGGGGGCATGAGCGGGCTTCCGTGCACAGTGCCGCGAGCGAAAACGAACACCGTATAAATGTACTGATGGGGTTTAAACTGTGTTCCGCGCCTCCCACAAAAAAAAAGGAGACCATATAATGAGAGTGTAGGGTAAGTACTAACAGAATTCAGAGCTTTCAGAAAATTGTGGTAAAGTGAACTTTAGCCAAATTGGAATTCTAAACAATGCACTAAAGTGGAGCCAAAAATGTGTAACTACGATGCTACAACCTGCAAGAACCAACAGAAAAATAAAATTGAGTTCAAAGTTCGGTAGCCTACTTGGTGATTATTTTCATGTGTATTTTTTTTATTGGAGGGGTGGGGGGAGGGGCTACGTAAATGAAATTGATGATTCCATTTCCAACCTTAATTAGTTTGATTAGGCTACTTAAAAAAGATACCGTTGGTATTGCAGATACCGAAGGAAGTAGCGCCAAATTTTAAGAACCGTTAAATATCGATTACCGCACCCCTAGGCTGGTACAAGCACCGTCGCAAACATTTCGGGTACTGCCCAACACTAGCCCACAGTGCAAACTTCATGAATGTGAATTGTGTGGCACTCGCAATTTAGCCAGTAAACATAAAAATGCGCGCGCCATTGTCCGTTACTTCCCGCTTTGTAGAACAATTCAGCAGTTGTGCTGCTACTTAATGCTTAAATATTGTCTGCATTAAACTAACTCTCCAATCATCTAAAGAGGCTAGCAACAGTAACTTGGTTGGAGAGCCCTTGTAATTCCACACGCAACGCCGCAAACCGCTTGTTTGTAGCTATTAAGGTTTCCGAGATATGACAATTTAAGCATCGGGGTTTGCACGATAATTCGATAAATCAGAAAAAAAGCGTGAAACGATAATCGACAAAAAATGTATCGCGATATTATCGATTATCGTGCCACTCCTAAAACACACTTAGGCCCCAAGTTGATTTCCGAAACTTAACATTTCCTCTCACTCACCAAACACTTAGTTGCTTTCCCAAATTGAACCTTTCCTCCCATTCACCAAACACATTTAGTTGCTTTCCCAAACTAAAACTTTTCTCCCACTCACCAAACACACCTAACCCATAACCGCCTGAAAAACTTTCAGACCTCTTTTTTTCCGGTTCTCGGATTCGAACCGGCATTCTCTTGGTTTGGAGCCGACGATGTTGACCACAGGGCTGTGATTGCCCGTATTGCTCGGGGTCCCCGGGGTCCCCTTACAAAGCTCGTGCTGGGACTTAGTTTTTCGCTGTTATACGTTGAAGGCGTACGTTCGTATCTAGGTGGCTACAGATAGTTGCTTTCCCAAACTGAATATTTCCTCCCACTCACCAAACACTTAGTTGCTTTCCCAAACTGAACCCTTTGCTCGCATTCACCAAACACACTTAGCTGCTTTCCTAAATTGATCCCTCTCCTCTCTATCATCATCGCTTAGCTGTGACTAAACCACTAAAGATTAATGGTTTCTAAGTCTTCGCTAACATTGGCTTTACCTTTCTGCATTTTGGGGTTTGCTCACTTTGAAAAACCGGCAACCGGCGATGACAGTGCTTGATTGAAGACATTAATTAATAGAGTAGCTCATAATACGCGATTCCATCATTCCACGATTAGCAAAAAATCGTGGATCTTAAATTAAGCTTCTGACGAAGTTTATTTTCAGTGGTACGGGATTATTGCTATGTTTGGGATCATTAAAGTTTTCACCGACGATCGCGGAAATCAATTATTTCCCCCAAATCGCACGTTTTTTTTTTTTTTTACCAAAGTTATAGGTTTGGTTACCCTTTAAGCAGGGAGTTAGAGAAGTAGACGTAGATGTAGGCTAAGCTAAAAAAAAAATAATCAATTTATTTTTTAAAATTTTATTTTTAGGGGTGTGGAGCACGGAAAGTCGTGGAAACTTAATTTTATTGACACGGAAAGTCGTGGAAACCCATATAATGGTTGCAGCGGAATTCCGCCGAAAAAGTTAAATTTTCGGCGCGGATTTTTTGATTTTTGGCCACGGACAATGAGCGACTTTATTAATTAAGAAGATAAACACATAAATCACCACTTTTACACTAATGCTAATTTAGGCAAACTAACGAGGCAATGTACAGCAGAGTAAGACGTGGCACCAGCTATTTGTTCAATAAAAATTCCCAATAGAAAGCATGGCATGTCACATGTGTTGCCTTTAACAAACACCGACTAATTACTCGAAAAACATCGCTGCAATTCATACTGTGAAAAGATCGATCCGTTATAAAATAACACTACCAAGTTCGCTAAAA
>JAHWFP010188820.1:0-10714 GCA_023313725.1 Lithobius niger
GCTTTTAATTTTTTTTTTCACACTTTGCTGTCAAAATACAAACCTTTTTTAAAATTTACCTTTGTATTCTAAAGTTTAATATACAATTTCATGCTGAATTAAACGAAAAGGTATCTCTTACATATTTCGTTAAAATAGTTATTTACAACTTTAAGCATGGCTGTTATCAGTTAGTCATGTCTGTTTTTTTTTTTAATCGGCTAGCTATTCCTGTCAGTCATCTTTGAATTTAAATTTCTTTTATTCCTAAATAAATCCCAATCAAACTATTAATTAAATCGAAAATGCAAAAAAATCTTTAAAAAAAAATATTTACATCTTTAGGCATGGTCATCAGTTAGTCATGTCCGGTTTTTCAGTTGGTTAGCTATTCCTAGCAGTTATGTCTGTCGGCATTTAAATTTCATTTAATATTTTAAAAACACAAAACAAAACATTTAATTAAATCTCAAATGTAAAAAAATTTTGTTTAATTTTTGAAAAAAAAAAATCAACTTCTTTTGTTGATTAGTTATTCCTACTTCCGGTAGGCTAGGACTGACGATCTTAAGCTGTTTACATCGTCTGGCAGTGGCTTCATCTGAAAACGAAATTAAAGCAGCAGATTTCAGCAGTTTCTCCAAAGAAATGAATCTTGGGTACTTTAATCCTAACACCTACCACATGAAGTGAATGTTTAAATCTTTTAGAAATAAAAATTCAAAGGTAAATAAATTATTTGTCCATGCGTTAAGCCTAACTAACAATGACGTCTGAATCCCGGGAAAACGTGCCTCTAGTTAGGCTAATCAGCGCGGTTGGCATTTTTTTTTTTGCTATTAGGTGAAGGTAAGTTACATCGGATTAACACTTTTTGTTTCTTATGCCAGGAATATCAACTTTGCCAGTAGGTTCTGCATTCATATTGCGATCAAGGCTCTGATCAGCAATATCAGTTCAGCACACCTTATTTTCAATAAATAAAACGTGACAGTAGTCGCCAACTTTGTCGAGTGCGGTAGTGTCTTGTTGTCGCCAGCTATCATGTTTTACCGGCCAACTGGCGTGTGGCGACCGTTAGTCTGAAGCTTTATTTTAAATCGTAATTTTTCTGCTAAAAGTTGACTAAAATCTTCATACATTGCAGTAAATCAATGTTTCATCCCCTTAAATCGTTTATTTTCTGCACCAAAACTTAACTAAGGCCACAAAAAAAAAATAGTTGGTTCTCGGGCCCTGCCTGGTGACTTTCATTTTAAGCAAAATAAAAAAAGTGACCCGCAAAAGGTTACTTAAGAGAAATTTCTGAGAGAGATGAGCTTTCTTGTATATACATTATCCAGCAAGCATTAGGTTTAGTCGCAGTTTGAAATAGTTCAGAAATTTACTACCACAATCCTGCAGTAAGAACCAACTCAAGATACCAGGTTACTTAAGTTTCAAACAGAAATAAAAAATAAAAATAAAGGCCTGGTCACCGGTTGACTTTTTGGGTTTGCAAAAAATGCCCGAGATCCAAAACATTTTTTTCCATGGCCTAAAAGTTTCCTACATCAAGTAAACTAATAAACTAGTACACTAATAAACTAAAATTCCTGAACAAATGATAAAAAGGCATTCTGTTAATGCTAGACTGAACCCAGATCACGTACATGAATGCTCGCATAAAACTGAATTTTGGCAATGGAGTTAAGCCTAAACACAGAAGGAAGATTGAAAAAATTAATTACAAGTTTGTTACAGCTCGTGGCCGCCCCCCCCCCCCCTTTTTTTTTTTATCGATGTCTAAGGCTGGGCCGATCACCGACATTTGCAGTATCGGTAGAAATCGGGATAGAACCCTGATACATCAGTAATAGGCTAAACCAAAGCAAAGATATTTTCTCTTTTTGTCGACAGAATTTGACGTTTGAATACACCATTTTAAAGGTTTTGTCGCCAGCTTTCAATGGTCCAAACTGCAAGTAACATTCTCTTACTGTTTAGAAGTTACAAGGCAAAATGTTAAAATTTTGGGGTTTTGCATTTTAGCTAAATGATTTTAGCGTATGCCTATGCAATATTATTTTAAACCAAAACCAATATATTTTTTAAATAATTATATTTATTTAGCCCTTTGCTTTATTTATGCAATGATTTCAAAAGTAATGGTTTTTTTTTTATAAAGATGTACTTCAGTACCCAGAAGCAGAATATTTTCCGCCGGTCTGCGACAAGCTTTTGTAAACTAAAAACGGTCTGCGGGAAGAGGGAGGTGTCTGCAGATGGCAGGAATTTTGCATTGTGCAAAGTTTTGAGTGAGGCCCATTGGGTTCATGAACAATTTACTTGCAAGAACTTTTTTTCTAGACCTTTGTAGGTTGTTTATGCTAAATAACTTCAGAACGACCAAACCTATCGTCATGACAATAGCACCATTCAAAAGCACTCGAAAAAACGGTTAAAATGGTGTATTTGAACGTCAAAATCTGTCAATTTTTGGCGAAATTATCTCAAAGAGAAGACCAGGAAAGAAAAAGTGTAGGATAAATCGTACTGCAACACTACCCGTCGCTCTGACTTTGCTACAGGGCTTCAGTATTAGTTTTCGATTGGTTGAGAACTGGGATCAGTTATTGGGGATTTCGAATCCGTAATAAAGCTGATCGGCCAAGCCTTACTAATAAGTTTAATACTAATAAGTTACTAATAAGTTTAATGTGGTAACAGAGTGGAAAAAAAATTGAATTCAGTAGAACTACTAGAAGTAAAAAAATAGAAAAAAATGTTTTATGTAGAAGCACACACTTATTTCGGGTTAAATATAAATCGATACCAATTTTATTTTCTTCATTAGGGACCGTTCTCCGTGATCAGTATCGGGGCTCGGTTTCGGCCGATTTTTCTATCGGATCAGATCGGTTAAAAGTGGTATCGGCTCAACCTTCTCAAATTTATTTTAACAGTCCGTGGCATTTTTATAGGTGATTTATGATACGATAATTAAATTAAAATGGTTATTCCAGACAAAGTTTTTTTTTTCAATTTTTTTCGAAATATTACTGATTATCGTGATAATTTTAAGTTAAGTTAAGACGTTCAAAGGCGTAATGCCTGTAATGCCCCGGAGAAGATTTACGAAAATAAGTTATCAAATTGAGCCTTCCATGCATTGATCACTAATTAACTTTCTTTTTTTGATCAAGAATATTTCTTTTTTTTTTAATTCTTTTTCTAACAGCTTTTGGGCATCTGCCATTTTTCGGGAAGCTACTTCCACTAGTTCTTGACCAACGGACATTGCCTGTATGTTTTTTTTTCCCTTTATTGCCTTCATCAGGTGGTCATTTGCTTCTTTAAGAAGGATTTGGGCTGCTTCAAACTCAAATTGACGTTATTTCTGAGCAATCTTTAAATCATTGTCCGATTTGTCAAGGGTTGTTTTTTTTTTTTCATCCACTTTCTTTCAGGGGTGTGCGATACCAGGTTTTTCAAATCGATACCGATACCAATACTTTATTAATCTGAGTATCGGTATCGCGATACTTTTTCGATACCGATACTTTCTCGATACTGATACTTTTTCGATACTACTGATACTTTTTCGATACTACTAATACTTTTTCGATACCGATACTTTTCTCGATACTGATACCTTTTTTAAGAAAGCAGTAGGAATAAACAAATTCAAATGAGTTCATATGTAGCTTCCTTTATCCTTCATTACAATTACCGTTCACAGAAATATTTCAGATGACAACAATGTTGAGATGAACTTCTTTGTTTCGTTAGAAAATGAACCTTAAAAGTTTTATAAAGGCTTAATAGTAGTAATGAAAAAATTATTAATTTTAATTAGAGTATCCTACAGACAACTAGGCTAGGCTACATGGAATTTACTTACATTTTTATGTATTTGACATTACAAATAAAGCAATACAGAAAAAATTATATATTATAATTATGTAATTATGAAACAAAGCATCAAATGGGTTTCTTTTTTTTTTTTACTTTAATACGCTTTCTGGATTTCTTCACTAACAGTACATTTTTTAAATATATATTTTATAAAATCATTTAAATTTATGTATGAAAATATATATGAATTTAATATTTGTAATTTAATGACACAAACATATCCAGCTTAATAAAAAAATTAAATTAAATGTTAGTTTAAAACAAGATAGTTACAAAGGATTGTTGCTGTCAGGATCTATGCCTAATGCTTAGTGAAGCTAACATGCTTGAAGATCTTTGCTTTCCGGAATTTATATATTTTTATTTATGTACACAAATATAAATAAAATATTTTTAATTTATAATTTATTTGCACAAAAGATTCAGTTTATTTTTAAAATTTTTAAGTAAGTTTAAAACAAATTAGTTACTTTTATTTTTACGGAAAAGTACCCATCATGCATTGTGCAAGATGGTGCTCATGGTTCAGTTGCACTAAAACGATGCTCAACAACAGAGACCAGCAACGTTATAATAATAAAGTCTTGGCTTCCATAAACAGTCAGCAATCAACTGTAACGTATTCTGTTCCCGTAATCACCATTCTTCTTGGGATTTTACGATTTATTTGGTGCAGATTACTCTCACAAACAAAGAGTGAATAGGTAGGTGGCCCATTAAAAAGAGTGAAACTGCTGCTTTTCTTAGGCAACTAAACGTTAGTTAGGCCTATCGTTCACAGATCTACAACGATGTAAACTCTATAAATTAATTTTCTGTTCCAAAACCTCTAAGGTATTCTCTTACTACTGCAGTATTTTTTAAACAAACGATACTTTTTCGATACCTTCGATACTACCGAAAATTCGATACCAAGTTTTGAATTTCGATACCACTAACGATACCAATAAAGTATCGGAAAAAGTATCGAAATTCGATAGTATCGCACACCCCTGCTTTCTTTGTTGGCTTGTTCTTTTTCTGCTTTCGCTTTGCTGTTTCTTCTGCTACCTTATGTTTTCCCTGGCCTTTTCTTTTGTCCTCTTGGAGACGTTTTTGGCACTGACTATGCACAAAAGTTCTAGCTTCTAGCATAGCTTTTGTTACAGGAACTGCAGACGGTTACCGCCACAATACTTCCTTAACTGCATCCTTCACTGTTCGGAGTCCGTTGATGGTCTTGGGTGCAGCAAGGGAAGCTCTGTCTTGTGAAACAGTCCTTCTATCAGACAAACTTCTTTCCACGTCTGCATTGCCGTGTACTACACACAGAAGGCTTTTTATCAGCTTGTCTAATGTGGGGAACTTTAAACTACCAGCAGATAACTTGATTTTCAAAACAAGGTTCCAGTAGTAGTCTATTCTACGGTAAACAATGGATTTCGTATGTTCTGAGATTGCTTTAATGTACCATGAAGAAGTAATAGACTCCTCCAGCTAGTAGAGTTTCCATTCACCGGTAATGTAGCCACTTCGTCTGCTTTGATTATCTGAGGCACCTAATGGCTTGTGCACCACCTTTCTCTTTTCTAGCGATAGGGTAAAGATATTTCAAATCTTTCAGCAAGCCACTGTCAACCGGAAATGACTTACCAAATACTCCACCACTGTGACGTAAAACTTTTTCATGTTATGCAACAGCAAATTAGCTTCATTTTTGAAATCAGCTTTTGTTGGGGTCCAACTTCCATCTGGCTTAGGGGTAACTGATTCTCTTTTGCTAAAATGTCCACATGTAGTAAGTCTTTTCAGTTTTTCCCTTCACAACTTCCGGTTTCAGGAATCTTAACATTAATGACACCTCGGTTTCTTCCATTTTTTCAAGCAGGAGAAGGACCTTCTCCTTGAAAGAACAAAAGAAATGCATTGAAATTGGATTGACTGATTCGAGGAACCTGATCTCAATCAATGTCTCATGAGTCAAGGTTTTGCATATTCTTTTATATTGACTTGATGCCAGAGTAGACTTGTTAGCTTTTGTAGCCAAATCTTTTAGGAAGTACTGTTGCAAACCAGGCCAATGTGACACAATCCTCTGAAGAGCGGGAAGTAGAGTGAGCCATCTGCTTTCTATGTGTCCACTACCGTAGCAAGATTTCATTATTTTTGCGTACTCAAAAAGCACTTTTTTGTCTTTCTTAATTAAAGCTTGCCCTTGCTGTAGTGAAATTTATGTTTTAGGCATATTGTTGTCTGAAGAAAAAGTAGGAACATTTAGAAAAAAGTAGGAAAGATAGGAACTTTTTTAAAAAAAAGTAGGAAAAGTAGGAATTGGAAGAAAAAAGTAGGAACACTTGCAGGCCTGCAAGGTGCATTGACGATATGAGATGGCAAGGCGTTCCATCCGGCGACAACTCTTTGCGAAAAAACTCCCTTCCTCGAGTTTGAATTTAAAGATCCATGCTGAAGTTTGAGATTATGCCCCCGGGTGGTAAGAGACAGAGAAGGAGTGAAGGTGTTAGGATAGAGGCCCTCACAACCTTTTAGAATTTTGTATACCAACAACAGATCGCCTCTGTCAAAACGAGTAGCAAGGGATGGTAGTCCGAGGAGTTTGAGTCTTTCATGGTAAGATAAAGCAGAGAGGGAAGCACAGTGTTTTGTGAAATAGCGAAGGTTCGCTCAAGGAGTTGAAGCGACTTCTGGTAGTAAGGCCTCCATGCCTGGATACAATATTCAAGGTGAGGTCGAACAAAATTATTGATGACAAACTTCACCATAGTAGAACTAGGTGATGTTAAGTATTTGAGAAGATAATTGCCGCCAGCGCGTCTAGCTTTAGACGAAGCAGCAAGTGACTGGGAATCGAATTTCAGAATGGCATCGACAATAACCCCAAGATTCCGAATTTCTTGGACAGACAGAAGCATTGTAGACCCCATGAAGTATGTGTGATTTGGGTTATCAGGTCCTAAGTGTAGAACTTTACACTTAGATTCATTAAATGATAAACCATTTGAGTTGGCCCAACTCAAAATGGAGTCAAGGTCGCGTTGCAACAAAACAGTCATCAGAATTAGCAATGCAACGATACACCTTAAGGTCATCTGCAAAAAGAGACTGATAAGAGACTCAGGGAGGTAAGTGATATAGAACAGAAAAAGGAGAGGACCTAAAACAGAACCCTGGGGAACACCAGAAGTAACTGGTGCCCATTCAGAAAGAGTATTTCCAATACGGGACTCTGTTTGCGATTATCCAGATAAGAAAAGAGAATGCTGTACAAAAAATGAGGAATCCCGGCTGCATGAAGTTTAGAAAGAAGAGTAGAATGCGGAACTGAAACAAAAGGTTTGGCGAAGTCGAAATATACGACATCACAAGCCATCTTTCTGTCCAAGTAAGAAGTCCAGTGCTCAGTTGCAACGAGGAGGTTAGAGAGGCAGGATCTCCCTTTACGAAAACCATGTTGCAAATTGAGAAGAGGATGATTCAGATTAAGCCAATCAGTCAGAAAATGGTGAACAAATTTTTCAAATACCTTAGAAAAGATAGCAAGGAGCCTTATGGGTCTGTAATTTGAAGGCTTTTGTGAATTGGGACAACAGTGGCTTTTTTCCACTGATCAGGAAAAGAACCTTCAGAAATACATTTAGTAAAGATAACAGCAAGAGGGTTAGAAACAGAAGAAGCACAGTTTTTGATCAACAGTGGGTGGTGCAGGTCAGACCCTGCAGAAGTAGTAGTTTTGAGGGCAGAGAGGTGTATATAAACATCGGCTATAGAAATTGAAAGATTGGGAGGGAATGGGCCCTTCAGGGGAACAGGAGTGTTGCAGCTAGGCTGAGGAATTTGGAAAAATGAGTGAAAAAAGCCATTGAACCCATTCGCAACTTCAACATCAGTATGAAGTAGGGTTCCATTAGCACCCCTGATGCAGTTCGGCTTTCTAGAAGTGTGTTTGTTATTCAAATAGGCAAAAAGCTTCTTAGGATTGGTCTTGCTATCTGAAAGAAGCTTTGTCTCGTAACTTCGTTTGGAATCTGAAACAGATGAGAATGCCCTAGCTCGAGCCTCAGCATAGCTATTTTGGTTAGATATAGTCGGATTAGTTCTGTAGTGGTCCCATGCGTGTTTCTTTTTGTTGATTGCTGCTTTTACTTCACGAGTGAGCCAAGGAGGCCGAGATTTGTGATTCTGCAGAGAGGAGCAGGGCTCAGCAGGGAACAACATAATTCCTCACATCAGCGAGAAAATCGTCGAAAATGCCAGTGCAGACTCAGCAGAGATGTCAGAAAATTCGTATTCCCAATCAATAGAAGAAACCATACTATTGATAAGTGTGAATCAGCCTTGAAATAGTTTGGACGTGAGGAGATAAGAGTAGGTGAGCCACGGCCAGACACTAGGGAAAACAAAATAGTTATATGGTCATTTTTGCCCAAAGGGGGCAGTGGGTCAATGTTGATAATGTTATGCTCGGAATCTGTAAAGACAAGGTCCAAGCGGCTCGGTTTCTGGCCCCCACGGTAGCGTGTGGGGAAGGGGACATGCTGATAAAGAGAAAGACTGGACACTAAGTCGAGGAAGTTAGTGGGTAGCTCGGGACCATGCGATGTGTAAGAGTCCTAGTCAATTGTGGGAAAATTAAAATCCCCAAGAAGGAGAGTAGAGTAATTTGCAGGTGGTTTAGCAGAATGGATAAACTCGAGGAAGGCAGTGGCAGACTCTGAAGCCAAATGACCCGGAATCTTGTACACACAACACACCTGAGGGGCTTCATTGACGGAGGTTGGAGATCACAGTGAAGGCCCTCCCAGTCATACGCATGGCAACGAGAAACAATATTGTTCACAGTGAAAGAGGAGCGGACAAGCAGAGACACTCCACCCTTCCTTCCGGACAATCTGTCGCATCAATAAACAGAGTAATCTTTAAATGGAAAAATTCCATCCGGAACGAGTCTGTTGCAGTGGGTTTCTGTAATAGGCTAGCAATTACGTCGGGATCGCAGTCACAGATGACAGTAGTAAGTTCAGGAATTTTGTTGCAAATGGATTCAGCATTGAGAAGTACGCATTTGATGGGCAGGATGCTGGTGTTAGGGTTTTTACTCTTTGTCTTGAATTTCAGGTTTTTCAGGCCTCTCCTCATGAAGCGAAATATCGGAGAGAACAGATGAAGTACAGGATTTATCATCTTCGTCGAATGACGAATGAACATCCCACAAATTTGTAAGTTGGAGTTCCAATTCGAGATTCTGTTGCTTTAATTCTTCAATCTCAGCCCTCAGATCCGATGGAGATGAGCAGAGAGTTTCCTTGGTCGTATTTATGGGAGAAGGGATGGCAACGTTCGACAGAGTACAGGGCTTGCTAGTTGGATGGGCATCAGCAGGAATTGATGGTGATCCAGTTGCTTGAGTAGAATCCATTACACTGCTGGAGGGAAGAACAAGTTGTCAGGGTTGTGCCACAATGGTGGGTGAGAGAGATGGAGTTGGACCCCTTAAGGGGCTTGAGTTCCTGGTCATGCTAGGAGTATTGACAGATGGAATGTTGGGAACTCTGCTTGCACCGGACGTCTAGCTGAAGTTTGCTGAGAAAAATTGTCGGCAGGCTGGCGATATCTACTTTTACCTTCGAACGGCATAATGAGGAAATCTTTTTCCCAGTTATCTGAATTGAGAATTTGATGAAAATGTTTCTCAGCAACAGTCACACAGAACGATACGTATGTGAGCACATGATATTGGCGTAATGCCAATAATGCCTTGAATAGTTTTAGATATTTGATCAGAGGCGGTAGAAATGTTGTGGGTGCTAAGGAAAACTTTCCTCCTCTGGAAATTTAGCTGACTAAAGTCATTGCCTCCAACTCGGCTTTTATTGCCATAATTAGGATTAAATCGAGAACTGGCAGAAACAGTATTTGTGACAAGCAAAGTATTGGCAACTTTAGCAAAACTGCGAGTAGCTTGCTGTGTAGTTATGTTTGGAACAGACCGTAGTGGATGTTTTCTTTTGTAGGTGTCTGGGGCCGATGACCAAGAAGTGGTGCACCGTACCCAGAAGCGCCTAATGAACTCGGTGTTAGTTTCACTTTCGGATTTGTTTTTCATTGCTGAAGAAGCCCGATCGAGATGCACAGTTTTGTTTTTGTTTTGCAAACTAGTGCTGTCTGTTGTTTTTAAAGCTGGACGCCTACTTGTAATGAATTGTTCGTTGATTGTGTGGGAAACTTTACTGGATTGCTGTGATGCAGCTGCGTTGGACGATCTGAGTGGTCCGAAAGAAGTAGCGTTGTTGTTGACATCGTCGTTAACATCACAAGATGGGGCTTCGATTGTTGGGTTGGTGTTAAATTGAGAATGCTCAACATGCGCATCGTCACGTTTTACACCAACAACTTCTTCAAGTTTCGACAAACGTAATAAAACTGAATCGGAAAACTTACTGAATGTATGCTGGAGGGAATCATAGCGTTGGGAAATGCCAACATTGAGGCGATTTAGTTGAATCATGGCACTAGCGGAAGGGCAGCAATGGATGCAAAACCAGGCCAGGCCGAAAGTTTTAGCTCGGAGAGCGGCTCTAACGCTGGGGCTGGGGGTGAGATCACAACAAACATCGTGAGATAATTCGGAACATAAAGTACAAGAAACAGCATCAGAAATGCTGCGAACAGGTAAGCTGCATTACGTACATTTAGCTGATATCTGGAGAACACCCTTATGTCGACCACCATCAGCCGCCATCTTGTGATAATGTTTTAAAAACATTATCGGGAGAAAAACTTTCTGTTATCGTGCCACCCCTAGCTGGTACAAGGTTGCAGATAGTACTTACTGGACAAAATT
>JAHWFP010188824.1:0-11962 GCA_023313725.1 Lithobius niger
ATGCACTTATCGAGCCCATTTGGCTTTCCGTCTTGTTTAACGAAAACTTATATGTAATAATGCCGTCACAATTGACGTCGGAGGCCACAAATAAGGGAAATGTGGCACATAAGTAAAATCTAGTTTTTGTTTTTAAATTATTTTCTTTACGTTTTTATTTTTTTTTAAGGGATATTCATTCTGAGGGCTGCGTCACGTTGCGCGCAAGTTCTCGCTATACACAATGCATGATGGGATCGATTCCTTTTCTCTTTTTCCACCATCAGAAAAAATGTAGAAGGTGTATGATCCAGAGGGCCATTCTGCCTCAGCCAGGAATTCGTCTTCCCGCCCTAACCTACTACATGAGCAATGGAATGCAAAAGAGTAGAAGCAAGAAAACTACTGCAATTAATATTCACAAGCGTGCATTGAGCTAAGTAAAACTGCACCGCAAATCGCGTATTGCTACGTCGTCTGATTCCCCAGTTACACGAACATTTAAGATTAAGGTAACTAAGAAGTGACTAAGAGGTGACTAAGTTGACAATGGTTCGGCCTCTACGCAGAAGGTAGTAGCAAACTGTTGAAAACCAATTCCTTGTTGACGTGGCACTTTATTACACATCGGCACAGTGGTGGATTTGAGTCTAACACACAATTGAAAAAAAAAGAAGTGATATCGTATCAAAAACCAAAACTGGTAAAAGAGGCCGCCAATTTCCAAATGGTTCGGCCCTTCAAAGGAGTGATATTAACACACCAAAACACTCGCCAACCAGCTTAATCGCACCGAATAATACTTTGGACGTTAAACGAAAACTTGAACGTTGCTGTCGAAAATAGCAATGTTTTAGTTTTCATTTAACCTTCGAACTATTAAGCGGTGCGATTAACTTGGCGAATGTTTTGGTGTGTTGATATCACTCCTTTGAAGGGCCGAACCATTCGGAACTTGGCGGCCCCTTTTACCAATTCTCGTTTTTGATATGATACAGTTGCAAAGGGAGCGAGAAAAAGAGTTAAAAAAGAAATGCTATTGTTTAAATAAATATTTTAGGACCTGTACTATTGGCATTAAAACAAAAAGTGTCAGTTTCTACGTAATCAATAAATGCACAAATCCATAAATGCACCAACAATAAGAACGTCAGGTCCTCTATTTCTATGATTTTTGCCCCATATGGATGCGGTTTGCCGAAAATCCCAATTTTTTAATTTCGTGTTGCTCTTACTTCAAAAATGTTTGTCAACATGTTTCACATATTTTGCAGGGGAATTCACATGCATTCATGCGTTTATGATGTTTGGAATAATTTCCTGGTTTTAGTGACTACTTTACTCAGTGTTTAGCAATAATTAATTTCCATGATGAGTATAATTTGCATGACTGGTCCAAACTTTGGCAACTGGTAATAAAGAAAAGTAAATGTTGCTCCATTCACATTGGTCAAAATAATTTTCATATATCGTATTCCGTTGACGACATTAGTCGGGATTGTGTCAAAACTATTAAGGACCTTGGCGTATGGACTATCAATATTATTGCGTCGTCTGCAAAGAAAAGGGCCTTCCAAATAAAACGTTATTTTCAACGGAAAAAAATCTAGAAACTCTCATAAAAAAAGGTTTCATGCGCTAAGAAAAACCCTCGCGTGCGCTCATGTGAACCACTTAATTAATTTTTAGCAGCTAACCTTCTAATATTCGGTGGGACTAACCGAAAGAACTTGGCGTTTCTCACACCTTCAAACGGTGAAAAAGCTTGGCGGGAATGTTTAACAAGTTTCTTCTTTGAGGATATAAATATAGGTACTACCACCTTTTTAGGATGATGCATGTTAGTTACAACCACGCAAAAATTCGAAAGTCCGTGTTGCTGTTTCTGAGAAAAAGAAACAAGAATATGGGACATTTTGTCCATGGAAAATCATGGGGTAGCTCTCTTACATTAAAACTACGATCAGTTTGACCAATAATGGAATACCGTTAAGCATTTTTTACCCGATATAGATAAAATGGGATGAACCGATCACAATCGATCGACCCTAACTGATGCCACCGTCCGTTGGACAAAAGAACGACTGAGAATGGTTCAAGAATGGTTAGAAGACAAACTTTCTTCAAAAGCTTTTTGTGAATTCGTGCGAACTCACGACAAAGCATTAAAAAACCATCTAGGACGTAATCCCTGCCATAATCCCCGGCAGCCATTATTGAAACCAAAATGGTGTTGACCGAAAGATCCTGCTAAAAGCCCACGTCAGCCCCACGAGCTAAAACCCCATTCTATCTCACTCGCCTCTGGCAAACATCAGCAAGAACTCGCCCGTCAACAAACAACCCTGTGTCAACAAAAATGCTTCATTTACTGTAGGGATCCGAAATATGGCGACAAATACGTACGCACGAATTCCAGTTTTAACATTTGGTCACAACCTCACAACCCTGTAATATAACAACGTGTTTACTAATGTACGATAAATATCACCGCCTACATATCCAACAACTGTAAACAAAAGAACACCTACTCGTCTTACATTGTGTACTAGGGGTGGAGGTGTTAGGATGTACATTTATGTGGATATGTTTGTCTGTTGGGGACCGGACTGGTTTAGGGTTAGATTTACCCTTAACCGGTCTGCTGCCCAACTACAACTATATACCCACTTAAATTGAGCAATCTTCGATAAACAAGCGGCTGCAGCGACTGCCTAGTCGTAACCGGTCTTTTTTACACTTCTGCCACTTTTGAAAACGCACAGTTCTATCACGCACTGCACCAGCGCTCTCTATCATATAATCTGAAAGTAGTAACTACCACAATTGCCGGTTAAAAATGTGTTAGCTTTTAGGCCTAATTTTAGATTTTAGGCGTAATCGTCAGCTTTTAGGACAAATTTTTACCTGCCGCTTTAATTTCGTAAGTAGCAGCAAACGGAGAATTCTGTTCGAGAGTAGACTTACTCATCCATGCAACACGGTGTCGAGACTATTTAAAATGAAGCTAATGTGTGTTGTAACAAAACCGTTTTGTTTTTACGGTTACGTGTTTTACTGTAATAATTAAATGCGACGACCGAATATCATTATTTCATTGAGATACGTTGAGAAAGCCTATTAGATATATTAGGAAGCAACGACGTTTTAATTTGCAGCGTTTTTAAAATAATTTTTGGACACGGAATTTAAGGATGAAAACCTTTTGTCACTATCTGGTATCGTTCCGGAGTCGAAAAAGGCGACGTACGGACGGACTGACGAACAAAGTCGTTGATATAGTTTTCCCATCCGTTTCGGTTGTACAGAAGAATAAAACAGAAAAATGATTACAATTTTGTCATAAAAACTTTACCTCTGATGTACGAAAAATACATGACAACTGCTATTTGACTTTAATTTAATTTCATTGCATTTCATTTACAGATTTATGACAATAAAATTCAACCATCTAACACTTAGTTTACAAGTTACTACACGAAAATAAAAATACAAAATTACGATATGAAATTAAAAATATATAAACAGAGTATTACATTCTCTATAGTCAATGATGTAAAGCGATAAAAAAAAACACAGTTGTCAAATGACAATAAAATATAAGAACAAAGTATTGCAGACATAGTCTATAGTCAATAATTCTAAGAAAAAAGAAACAATAAAACAAGCTACATTAAAAAAAATTGTTAAGATAATTAGTATCACTTGACATTGGCTGAGAGATGTACGCTTCGAAGGTTCCTTTTAAAAATTTGAAGAAAATAAATATTTACGGCAGTCTCGCCGTACTTGTTTCATAACTAATTTGAAAGGATTTTCCCTGGTGTGTGAATTAACCGTAACCAAAAAAAGGGGGTCCGTAGTAGTTAAACTGTTAAGAAGAGAGTACGGCAAATTTAAATCATACTTTGATCTTCTTAATTCAAGCGACTATATAAATTTAATGTTCTTAGGAGCTCAAAGTAACTTTTGTTTTCAAGGGTTATTAAATATGCGGTAGAATTTCGTTGCACAGATTCAATATGATCTACGTCTGCGACAAAGTATGGCGACCAAACAGAACTACCATACTCGAGAATTGGTCTCACATACACATTGTAGGCTAAAACTAAGGTTCTAATCAGTATCACGCTAGTCACGTCAGTCGCTAGGTTAGTCGCTAGGTTTTAGTATCACGGGATACAAAGCAGTAACATCCAATCATTGCTGCCCTTTGTTTAGCATAGTTCGCAACGTGATTACAATTTTTGACCTCATCAACATGAGGTGATCTAATGCTCGACCAAACAAGGAATCATATTTTACATCTTGCACTTACGACCAGAAACGGGCAGCCGCCATTTATCAGTCCAAATCTCCAAGTCATGGAGAGATGATGCTGCAGAGGCATGATACATTTGATTTTTAATGATGCATTATACGATTTGACATCGTACGTAAATTTTGGCATTTTAACAATACGGTTTCCTCACTCTGTAGGTCGTTGATATAAATAACAAACAGAAGAGGGCCCAAAATAGATCCTTGAGGGACACCACTTATTACTCATAACAAACAGAAGAGGGCCCAAAATAGATCCCTGAGGGACACCACTTATTACTCTGCCTTCACCCCCCTGTGGGCTGGGGGTAGAATAAGCTCACCGTACCCCATGCGTGTCGTAGAAGGCGACTAAAAGGGAACCCAAGATCACGGTCTGCTAGTGTGCCAAGGGTCTGCATGGCGGAGGGTTTTTGGTCCGTCTTTAACACTAGCAACCTCAACACTACGGTTTGCAAGTGCGCCTACGGTGTGTATGGCGGGCAGTTTAACACCCATCGCGAGCACTAGTCATAAAGAGGTGAAGGGACATCCAGACAAACCGGGCCCGGGGTGGCTGCTTAGAAGATGTTTGGCGGTTTGAATCTCCTTTTGGGTTTGATTCCGATTTGCCCATTCTGGCCACTGGGCTTTTCATCCTCATCCCCCAGCATGTTGGCCGTGTGCTGCAACCTAGTAATCCGTGGAGGCGGAGATCCTGGCTTTCGGGCTTTGGCTCCTTATTCCGGAGGACGGGTGGCCTGGGCGAGCCGGCCTAAGGTCAATCGGCTATGACCTTTCGGGTCCTGTCGATGTGGGGAGGCGGCTTGTGCTGTATCCATCTGCATCACGGACCCGAACTGTTTGGGTTATCGAGGGAGGTGGTGTGTACGGCTTCCTTGGTGGCCTCGCCTCTCGGCATGCTTAGGCTGCCACCTACCAAGATAGACGGCGGTGTTAGCTTCCTGGTGCAGGGCCCTGGATATGCAGCTTCCGGCCCTGCATCACCCGAGCGCCGCGCGGGGCTTTCTTTTCTGGGGAGCGCACCGCCGCGACTTCTTTTTTGCTCTCAATGGCAACTTCTTCCCTCCCCTCCCCCACAAAGTCTTCTTCCCCCCAAAATTCTTCCCCTCCTCGCCGCACTAGCAAGCGCCAGAGGAGGGAACCTGAGATGGTTGGGCCTAGTGCCCAGTTACCAGACGTTCGTAAGAGTCGGGACCAAGTCCCGAAGTTCCTGGTGGTGACAGGCGAGGGCCGAGATGTTACACAACTCGGTCCTTTCGCTGTCCACAAAGCGCTAAAAGGGATCTGTGGTTCAGATCCGAAGAGTGTCTCTCGGCTCCGTGCTGGGGGATACCTTGTGGAGGTTGCGGACGATGCTCAGGCAAAGAGGCTTTTGAAGGCGAGTGCACTGGGGTTATGCGCAGTGCGTGTAGAACCGCATCGTACCTTGAATAGCAGTAATGGGGTCGTTACGTGCTTTGATTTGAGGGGTCTCAGTGATGATGTCATCCTGGACGAACTCAAGTCACAAGGAGTTACGGCCGTTAGGCATTTGACGCGAAAAGGTGACATTGGTGCTCAGCCTACTGAGACTTTTTTCCTGACCTTTGATTCGCCGGTTGCACCGCAGCACATTATTGCCGGTTACCTGCGGTTGAAGGTCAGATGTTACGTCCCGAACCCAATGCGGTGTTACCGCTGTCAACGCTTTGGTCATACCAGCGGTTCGTGTAAGGGTAAGCCAACCTGTGTTAGCTGTGCTCAGGCAGCCCATGAGGGCACTGATTGTGCTGCCCCAGAGCGGTGCGTCAACTGCGGTGGTCAGCACCAGGCCTCTTCACGGGACTGCCGTGTTTACGTCGAGGAACGTCGTGTTCAGGAACTGAAGGTAAAGGACGGGCTTTCCTACTCGGAGGCCCGGAAGAAAGCCAAACTATCGGCGCCGACGATAACACGATCTTTTGCGCAGGTGTGCAGTGCGCCATTGCCTGGCCCAGTTAGTGAGTCTGCTGATTTGGCGGATTTGCGCGCTGAGCTCAGGTCTTTGACGAGGACGGTCGGCATGCTTGTTACTTTGTTGACTCAGCAACGTCCATCTTTGCAGGGTCTTTTGGGTCCTTCGGACCCGGTTGCTGCCGTGCCGTCGACATCTGCTCAGCCTGCAGATGCTTCTGCACCTGTTACTGTTCCTGATGCTCTAACTGTTCCCAGGCAGGTTAAGGCTTCGGCTAAGACTCCGCCTGCCCGGAGTGCGCCACAGAAGACTTCGAAGCAGAAGGCTTCTGCTGGTAGGGCCTCAACGCCACCCGTGAGGACGTTGCCACCGGGAGAGACGGTGAAACGGTCGTTGAACGGCCTGCTTGCTGAGGGGTCCATTGCGTCCCATCAACATCGTGATACTACTCTGCCCATGGAGCAGGAAGAGATTTCCTGTTCTAATTCTCCAGAACTTTTTCCTCCTTCCGAGGACAACTTTGTTCTGAACCTCACTCCATCTTTTGATTCGGGTGAGGATTCAGATGTTTTCGGATCGCCCAGAGGAGGAGTTGAGGAGGATGATGTGGTCTTAAGCCCGCCCTAATGCCTGCACATACCATCGTTCAGTGGAACTGTCAAAGTTATCGGACCCATGCAGAAGAGCTGCGACTGCTTTTGTCGCATTGGCGACCTCTGTGCTGCTGCCTTCAGGAAACTTGCTTTAAGGCGTCGGATAATCCGGTTGTTTGGGGTTACTCTGTCTACCGTCTGGATGCAGACCCTGTGTTGCAGTGCTGGTTCAACACTCTCAGCCGCATGCCAGTGTGCCTCTGCACACTAGATTTCAGGCGGTAGCAGTTCGAGTTTCTTTCAGCTTCGATATTACTGTCTGTTCGGTTTACTTACCACCGGATGAGGTCTATGGGGTTGGTGACCTGGAGGACTTGGTTCGCCAGCTTCCTGCCCCGTTCCTCTTGCTGGGCGACTTTAACAGCCACCACGTCCAGTGGGGAGGACCTAATACTGACAACAAGGGGAGGATCCTGGAGGAGTGGATGCGCAGGAGTTACGGCTCCATCCTTCAGGATGGAGCCATGACACACTGTAACCTGGCCACGGGCAATTGGTCAGCGGTGGACTTAGCCTTTTGCTCGCTGGCCATCCCAGTTCACTTCGCTTGGGGTGTCACTGCCGATCTGCATGGAAGCGATCACCTCCCCATTGTGTTGTCCACAACACAAGGCGGTTCTGTGGCTTCCAGGCCAGCCCGGTGGGTGCTTAAACGTGCTGAATGGTCAGCTTTTGCTGAGGTTGCTGTATTTCAGCGTGCGGTTGAGGACTTTTCTGATGTGGGTGAACTTTCCACTCATTTCGCTGATGTGGTCCTTGCTGCCGCTAATGCTACTATCCCACGTACGTCCACACAGCCGCGGCGGGTTCCTGTTCCATGGTGGACACCTGCTTGCGGGCAGGCCATTCAGGCCCGCCGGCGAGCGTTGCGTGCATTTACAGTCAGCCCAAGTACTGACAACTTTGTAGCCTCTAAGCGCTGTCGTGCCCGTGCCAGGTATGTCATCCGTGAGGCTAGACGTGCTTCGTGGGCAGCTTATGTTTCGTCGATCACGCGCTCCATGCCTTCTCAGCAGGTGTGGCGGAAGGTGCGCCAGATCTTGGGGAAGGCCGTGTCTTCCCCGGTTTCACAGCTGAAGGTGGCGAATACCGTGATCTCTTCTGTGCCGGATATCGCCGACTGTCTTGCGTCTGCGTTTGCGCAGGTCTCGAGTGATAACCATTATTATCCTGGTTTCCTCAGAATAAAGCGTAGAGAAGAGGCTCACCCTCTAGACTTTCGCTCCGACGGGCTAGAGGAGTACAATTTACCGTTCACCAGGCAGGAATTTGTTTCAGCTTTGTCCAAGTCGCATGACTCCACCCCAGGGCCTGATGATGTTCACTATCAGCTGTTGAAACATCTGCCTCTTGCCTCCCAGCAGTTCTTGCTGGAGATGTTCAACCGTGTGTGGGCAGAAGGCTCTGTTCCGGCAGCGTGGAGGACAGCAATGGTCATCCCGATTGTGAAACCGGGCAAAGACCCTACTGCTCCTTCCAGTTATCGCCCGATCGCTCTGACTAGCTGTGTCTGTAAACTTATGGAACGTCTTGAGAGGTTGGTCTGGGTGCTGGAATCACGGGGATTCTTATCTGCGTCCCAGTGCGGCTTTCGACGGTTTCGGTCAACCATCGATCATCTGGTTGCCCTTGAATCGGATGTGAGGGAGGCTTTGAGGCTGTGAGGGAGGCTGGTTCAGGTTTTCTTTGACTTGGAAGTAGTGTATGTAACCGTCCTGTAACATATTTATCATAACCGTAACAGTCGCCTAGCGTCGGGAACAGGGCAAAAGCTTTTCGGAGGGATCGAACGGGTTACACAGCCGATGGCAGGTTACGGTTACAGTGTTACATGACGGTCACAGCTTCGAACATGCGGGCGTGTAAAAACGGTAGGTTAGACAGGCACAGGCTAGGCAGGTGGTGTAAACAAAGAGTCTGTTACACCACCTTGTGTAGTAACCTATAGTAGGTTAGGTTAGGTTAGGCGTGCTCGACCTCCACTCATACGATCATGTATGTGTCTTACGTAGCGTGTTGTATGCAACGACTGTAGCAGTGGAGGGGCAGCAGCAACAACAACAACCAGAGCTGCCTCCATCCTACCACCATGACCATCCATCGTTGATGTGGGAGAAGAAGAAGATCGACGATTTATAAAGCGTTGTTAATACTTAACTAAATCCCTATTTGGAAACCTAACCAAACCAAAAACTACACTCCGATGAGCGTAGCCGGAGCCGATATTAGTCCCTTCCGAGCAAGCTTGGATTTGATTCTCTGACAAGCTCGGACCTACTCGACTAAATAAGTCGAGCGTCCCTGTAACTACCTATCATCGTTAAAGTGTTAAAAACAAGCTATGTTAGTTTCTGTTTACAATACGTACCACTGCCAGTGATGATGAAGTTCGGTGCGAGGCATTTATTTTCCTGAAATCGAACGTTAGTAGGTTTAAAGTCATAAAAAAAAAAAAGATGAGAGGATATAAAATGGTTTTCATCCAACATGTAGGGAGGTAGGCCTACGTTTCGTCAAAATAAAAGAGAAAGTAGGTCGGGTGTAGCTTATCGAACAGCTTGACCTCGTGGCCGTGAAGCTCTCCCCTCACGACAACAACAACACGTGTGGTTGTGTGCGAGGCAAGGTGGGAGGGAAAAAAATACAAGTTATACATTTCGTTAATTTGCTCAGATACTACGTCTTTGATCATAAAAATGTTTAAAAAAAATATAAAAATAAAAACACTCCGACCTGTGGAGGCAAGGGATCTGACCAAGAATTGGTTAATAAAAAGACGGACCAACAAACGTAAAATACCTGAAAAATAGCTAACAAATGTATGAAAGTGTACGTACCACCACAAGCAGCCTGTTTGTCACTGGTCACAATTTGGAGTGTGTGAAACGACGTGTGTTAGTGGAATTGGAGAGTGTAGTTAAAATCCGTTATGGGTGGATATCACGTGGGCGAAAAGCCCACCCATATTCGACCTTCGATCAACTTTACGCGAGCAAAAAAAGGAAACAAATGGACGAATAAAAAAATAAGGAACATGTTGTTCCGAGACAGGCCATTAGGACCCTTAATTGGGTGGCAATGTCACTCTTTTTTATGTCCCAGGTGTCAATGCCAAAATCACATCCCCTCCACATACCATCACGTGCGTACAATCTTAATCAGATTTCAATAATGACATTTTCAAATACCATATATTGGTTTTACAAGTAAAGACACGGGGACTTAATGGCATGGAGTCCAAAAAAAGTTGCTCAGGGAGGTCATACGGGTAAAAAAACGGCCTTGCCACGGACCCATGCCCAAATAGGGAAACCGAACCATCTTCTGGAATGCATCTAAAAAAATAATATGCCGACTAACGGGCGCCATAATTTTTTGTATTGGAAACCTTTTCCTAAAAAAGCAGACATGTTGGCCTCACCTGTCAATACCTAGTGATAAGGATACGTCAAACACCACTCAAGTGGACGCCAATTACCACCCCCACGCGTCACGTCACGTAGACCAAAAATACCTGAGCAAAGACCGAATTATAAAAAATAACCTTCCAGAATACGAATCGGGTAGTTATAAGGAGTGGGATGAGTGAATAGCCCGAAGCGTTAGTAGGAGGAGCCGTACTAAAAAAATGGAGTAGTTTCATTTGCTGGAACGAAAGTAACGTCGTACGAAAATAGCCTCGGGCATGACGGAAGGTAGGCTTATCGACGTTAGTGATGTCAATCATTACGGCTAGCCAATTGGAGGCCGTAGCCAGGTTTACAATTGTAAGTGTAAGGAAAGCGTACGATTCGTCGAGTACATGTAAATGACACAAAAAAATAGGCTTTTACCTACGACAATACTAATCCGTTACGTATAAAAGATGAAGCCAACATCCTCACAGCTACAAGTCCTGGCCTGAGCCAGAAAGTATACGTTTCGAGCTCCTGAAAGACGTGTCCAGTTCCACTACATGCGACCACTCAACGGAGAAAGGTAGGCCTATATTATTTTATACTATTTTTCATAGTTCGAACAATGTAACTCAAAATCATCGTTTTAGAATTACCAACGTATATTTGTTGTCTGAGCGCGCAACTATTTAACAGACAACATGTAGACGCCGGTAATGCTGAAAGTGGATAAATAACGTAATTACAATGTTCGACTATGTATAGACAATGTTATTACATATTGTGTCGTGAGGTTTTTGTAGTAATGGTTCTAAGAATTATTCGTTCGTCATCCAGAGTGACGAAGGTACAAAAATGTAGTTAAGGTAAAGGAATTACGTTAATTTTAACAGCCAAGTACTAGGTTTCGACACTATCGCTAAAATGGTCGAATGTCGTAAAGTTAGGTAAAATCTTAAGGAGGGGGCCCTTTTTGTTTGTTTCTTATGGTCCGTAGGCTTCAACCATGACCGGTAGTAGCACAGGACTGTACAAAATACAAGCGGCCAGGGAAAAAAAAACTCGGCGAGCGTCACTACCAACAATTAATAGTAACAATAATGAAAAAGGAGCCAAACTTTCCAAGGAAAAAATTACACTTTTCACTAAAAAAAACACTGCTCACGTCCTAGAAGTCCGATCTTGTTCTAATAGGGCTCATTTTTAACTGTACACTCACATTGTTTCAGCAAACACAAAAATACACACCACTCTAATCCCAACAAAAGAACTTTTTAATACTTTAAATATGAAAAAGTGACCATATTTCATGAAACCAACATTTTGATGGATAGAAAAATATCCCAACATTCACCGAAGCAAACGACCGTTTCTTTGTGAGTTTACATAATAATCCTAAAATGTTTTATCTTTTTGGAAACTACAAGTGACCACACTTCTGACCAAACATCTCTCCATTGGGCACATTTAAATTCACTTTCATGTCAAAACAAATTCTATAATAAAGCGTTACTACAAAAAAAAACCTATGAAATCCGATAAGATATCCCTTTTTTCTTAATTCGATAGGATTGTCAACCGTTCTGTCAATTGGTAGAGCGTTTAGTTATAAGTACGTATAAGCGTTGAGGTGTTGAGGAGGCAATGATTGTTTCGAGTCGCCACAGGCTATTTCGCTA